>MJUU01050361.1:132511-146907 GCA_002080025.1 Modiolus philippinarum
TATGGTCTGTTATCTCTGTAACCCTTCTTTATAAAGACTCTTCCAATCTACTTACAATCATCCCCCACTGGACCAGCTGAACATTGTGCTGGAGGATCTCTTCCTAAATCCTGTAATTCCTAAAATTATAAAGAAAATAAATAAATAATTATTGTGTCATGAATGTTATTGTTAACAAAGGAAATTGAATTTAGAAACCCAATTTCTGTCACTTTATTGGTCAAAACCTTTAATTATACAAACAGCAAGTTCTGACTTCTTTCCAACTATTTTGCAGAGGCCTTCCTACTGAACAATGCAAGAATTGCACTGGGCTTTGCCAATGTCACAATTTGATTTTCATTCTGGCAACAAAAATTGTCCTTGGTGATAGAAGTGTCTGTTTTGCGTGGAAGAAAAACTGAACAGAACATAAGTCCATTGTCCATCCTAGAAAATCAAATGCCTTATTGGACAAAATTTTTGCAATTAGTGACAAAAATGAAAGTTGGCGATTTTACAGCAACAGAAATTCAGGAGCCAGAGACATCCCTGCAATGAGGTACATGTGTTGTCATTCCCCAACTCCATTGTAAATGCAAGAAATACTGGTGTGATGAATTTCAAAAATGCAAGTTTTAATCATCAGCTGTGATAGTAGCCAAATTTGATTTGATACCAACAACTATAAAGGAAAAAAATGATAGATAATGACTAAACAGAAGTTTGTAACAACTATAAATTGCAATTGTAGCTGAATTCAAATAGCCAAACTGGGCACTGGTAAAAATTTAGTGAAAATACTGAATATTTACTTTTTATACTGGAATCTACATTTTAAAAGGTCAAACAATCATAAATTTGAGGGAAGTTACCATATCATTCATTTCTTTTACAAATTACAGTGAGTACATGTAAATATGATTTCTTTTGTCTATTAGTTGAACTGTGCATATGGGGTGTCAAATATATAACGGTGAGCCTTCCTATATACACACAGGATTCGACTCTAACAGTAGTCCTGTAGCCCCAGGCTAATAAATTTGAGGAAGGACTACTAGATCACTTGAACTTGGCGACCACAATACTGGAATACTAGTATTGTCCACAATACTGGAATACAAATTTTATTCCAGTATTGTACCAGTATTGTGGTCGCCAAGTTCATAGTTTATACAAGTTTATAGGGTATGGATTCTTTTATGACGAAAAGAATATTTAAAGTAAAAAAAGTTACTATTTTGATATTTTAATTAAGAGTTATTAGGTGATCAAAGGTGATAACCAGTAGTTTAATTAGAATGAACAGGTAATTAGTATGTGATCAAAAGTGATTTATCGAGATTTGATTATATGCTTTAAACACAATTTAATTAAAGGCCCAATTAGAATGACAAGCCATACTGCACAATTATTGTAGTCAGGCTGAATATGGAGTAAAAGAAAACTACAAATGTATTCAATTGTGAGCATTGCAAGCTACTTGGGTATTTCAGAGACGGGTATAGTGCAATTGGTCTCAACTACAGACAACTGATATGGCAGGGATGAAAATTCACAATACAGGCAAAGTGGCCAGCTGGGCCCCTGGTAATCAGAATTCAGTAGCCCAGCCAATAAATCACTAGCCCAGTACTAATATTGTCAACCAAAATTGCAGGATATTTCAGTAGCCGCCTGGGCTACTGGTTCTAAAATTTTAGTAGCCCAGGCCAAATTTTAGGGGCCTTGGACTACTGGGCCCCTCGAAATTTGCACCCCTGTATGGATACTACTTCTTGTACAGTGAGAAACATCTAGAAGCTGTGCATAGACTAGAACAGTTTAACAATTTAAAACTGTAATGAGATTGTTATAAAGCCAAAGACCAAAGACTTATGGAGGCAAGACTTGCACCATTATAACAGCAAACGTGCCATACAGTTTCCCACCGACACAGTATGAACAGGACACCAGGTCAAAAGAACAAGAAAACCCGACGAGACAGAGTACCAATACAAAAAAATGTACAACAGACATTCCAGGTTCAGACAGTGATGAAGAACATAGTTTGTTCAATCAACGAGGTAATCATTCAATACATATTTCTATGATTAACAATATAATCTTTTTCAATACATGTCATAATTACACCTGGAATTCACAATACACATACAGAAACTCATAAACGTTACCATTAATAATTACTTCGTATAAATTTATATAACACTTCCAGGGCTTTCATTTGAAGCCGGTTGCCGCCAAAATACGGCGTCTACTGGTTGCTCAGCTGCCGGCTACATTTTCCAATATACAAAAAATACAACAACTGTAATTTTCACTTTATTTTCTTTCCGGGAATTAATTTGAACTCAGTTTGTAAACAACGCAAGCCAAACATACGGAAGAGTCACCGTTTTTCATTGGATAGCAGACTTCTGGTAAGGCCAGACTTTTTTTATTAATTGGTTTACAAAGCCGCCGACCCTAATTTTCTGAAAAACCAAATAAAAATAAAATTGCTGAAATCTAGGTTTATTTTTATTTTTTCCGCCGCTACCAGTTCCGTTTGTGTTCTAAAAATAAAAGTTGATCACAAACGGAAATTCCCTTTTTGAAATCGGAAAACCTCGTGTGAATTCCTTGTAGAAACTACAATCGGTAAACCTCGGATGTTTTCATTATAACACTGTTTCGTTTATAAATAGCACAAGTAACCGGAAGTTGATTCAAGCATGACGGTGTGCAAGATGCCTACTTTAAATTCCACTTCACCACTTTCAAAAGTGATTTTCCGCATTCAAATACGCTACGAATGGTCAAATTAGACCAGCTGATAAGTACTGTTGTCAATGATGAACTGGCGGAGTACGACGATCTCATAATTTCAAGGGTGTTGTCGGGTGAACGTGAAGGCAGTATTAATATTTCACCGAAACTCCAATCGACACACCCTTAAGAGTGTTGTATGACTTTGGGCATAAAATAATAAAAGTACACCTAAGAGGCAGAGAGAAAGTACAAAAGAAGGACCCAAATAACAATGTGTATAACGTTCTGATGGAAGCCAGGAGAAAATACGAGTTTTATCCACCTGAAAAGTACGTTCACAGTCTTGTGTGGTATAAAATGTTCCCACTTTCCAGAAAGAACTCCTGGTAGTTAGATCCCTAGATTCTAATTAAAAAACCCTTAAAAATTATGAAGGAGAGTAGAAAAAATTAGCCAAAACATAGCCTGGAACCCNCCCAAGACCAAGACTGACAAAATCAAAGCCCATCTTTATACACATTACATGTTAACAAGTTCCTATGTTGGTCTGAATTTATTTTGAATAATATTAAATGAGCATGACCTCTAGATGTCAATGTTTTATCAATATTAATTTATTTGCAATATTTCACCCATGCAGGTCAGTGCAAAACATAATGCACAAACACACAAAATCATTAAAAAAAATAAGGATTATAAATAAACATTATAAGTACATGTAACATCAAAACACACATGAAAAGCAGAATAAATTATGAGAAACCCTATGACTGCCATAGACCCTACCTCAATTCTAATGATTCTTTAATTAAAAGGTACATACAATTGTCTGTTGGTCACTTCAGAGATGGGTTGTTGTCTTTTTGACATTTACAAGATATCACCATATTAAAGGACAATAGACGATAGATTGTCTTTTCCAAATCAAGATCCAATCAAGGGCAGGATCAATACACTGTCAGATTGATTTATGTATAACAGGATATAACAAATATCATAACTACGTTGTATGTCATTTGTTCCGATATGTATAACAGGATATAACAGCTATTATAACTAGCACACTGTATGTCCTTATACCCCACTCGCAGAGTGTGGGGTATACTGGAATACCCTTGTCCGTCCGTCCGTTCGTCTGTCTCCATACCTTGTGTACGCAACTAGTCATTTATCTTTTGGCAGATTTTGTTCATATTTGGTATGTTGGTTGGACATGATGTGAACATGCGCATATTGTACCGGTTTCACAGTTGGTTGATTTTTGCCGAAGTAACGGCCCTTTTTGATGAAAATTCAGTCTACATCTTGTGTACGCAACTACTCATTTATCAATAAATAGAATTTAAAGTTTTAACTATGGGATCAGACAAGATTGTTTTTGAGTTCAACATGTTTGTTTGGAAATAAAAAAAAAATTGCCCTTTGTACATTTTTATTTTTTTGTCGACTGCTCATATTTTAGAGTTTTATTATTATTTTTTTTTCTCCCCCCCGACCCTAATTTTTCAGAAAAAATTTTGTAAACCAATTAATAAAAAAAGTCTGGCCTAACCGATGTGTTCTACAAGTACAATAATATCAACGAATTTCGGAAACCAGTCCAGGTTGCAAATGGCAGAACGTACATGTCAAACGATGTCAGTGAAACTTGCTACCTGCAGACCACAGGGATGTGCTTCCGTAGTTATACTATCATTGTTAGGTCTACTGAAAAATGCACACAAGGGATGTTTCAGTCGACCATACATTGATAATATAAATACGGTAACAAATACATGTGTCAAGACAATCTATGGTTGCGTGGCTTTTCCCGATCTACAGTACAAACAGAGGCATTCAGTTGAAAATCACTCAAATCCGACGTCGGTGAATTGTTTGTGAAACGGGGTGAATGTCCGACAACAAACCTGACATTCACCGACATTCACGGATGTCCGAGAAACTGATAAACAGAGGATTAACTCACCTGCTGTTGTTAATTGTACTTGTCAACATTTATCTACTTGTGTATACAAAGTAATTATCTCTAAGTGCAGTTAATTATTTTGGAAAAGCTTGCTTTTCATATTTCAAATAGTCGGAATATCGAGAGGATATTTTTAAAAAATATTATGTGTATGGCAGAAAATAACTTATAATTGGTATGAACATCGTGAATTATATGTGACTGTCATAACTCAAAGTTGTTAAAAGATCATATTTTATAAAATAATTTGTTACTTATTAAATAATTTGCACGAATATCAGCCTTAAAATTGCGTAATTTGATTTTGTTAGGTCAAGGTTAATCTTAGTGAGTGACGACCTATAAATAGCACGCTATTAATAACTTTGAATTAAAAAAAGTCACACGAAAAATAGCTTCAGGGAAAATCGATATTCACATATCCTTGCAGGGAATATTTCAGTGAATATTCAGTTCCAAGAATTACTTAACATTCCATAAAAGCATTTGTTATTTTTTACACGATGTCACGCTCAACAGATGGTGAACTTTTCTCATTTTTTATGCTGCCATCTTCATAAAAGTGTTTTATCCGAAAGAAGTTTCCAATAATATAAAAGTTCCTTGTTGCTGCGATAATAATTTAATTCTGAAATGCCTCGGCGAATTTTGGAAGAGACCACGTCTTTGGCTCCTATTTTTGTCACAAACAATACGTGCGAGCCTATTTTAAGGGGAATCCGCTAAACTGTATTTTGATTGGTCATAAAAATAGAAATTTCATGCTTCAATTTCGTGCAACCCGAACATTCTAGCATGTCTACGGAGGCTTACGTTTTGAAATTAGACGTGTTTTAACCCACTTTTCTCGGTCAAATGGAAATTGAGGAGATATTTTTACATAGGTATATGTTTCGTCGAAGCCATCCAATTGTCTTTTTTTATTCGTGGCATTGATTAATAGATCTACGTTCGGAAATACGATTTTGAAAGGGAAGTCACATGAAACCCGGTTGTCATTGAGTTTATTTTTTCCTTTTGATATTAGCCTAAAACTTTTGAAGAGACGATTAGGACACTAAAACTCCGACAATTCTGGTGGAAGTCCGACTTTCACCGGCATTTATCAGTTGACCCAACAGTGACCCAACATCAAAGAAAATTACCGACGATTTTTTGGGTGAAATTTTTCCGACAATTTTGCCGGACAAACACCGACAAAACCTGTGAATTCCGGGGTGACAAGGGTGAAAATTGTCGGACCAGAGTGATTTTTAACTGAATGCCTCTGTTTGTACTGTATTTAACGTTTAAGAAACTTTTTTTAAAGGATAATAATAATTCATTTATTGAAATTCTTTAGACCAGAGAAAAAAATTGATTTTTCACATATACCAGTGATGTTAGCGTTTAACGCTTACACAAAAAACGTATTTTGACTTTTGTTCAGTCATGTCCCAGTGGAAGTTAGACTCACTTGACAGTTGGAATACGTTAGAATACAATTATTTTGCCGTTTGGGACTGTTACATACGATCTCATAGTACCTCATTGTGGAATTAAGATTCTATATAGTTAAAAGGTTTATGTAACATAACTAGCTATTGCTACAATCCCTTTATCTGGAGTTGTACATATATAGTTCCAAATACTTGTTCTGAACATGGAAGAGAGCACTACTAATCTGTATACCTGAATTGACAACTGTCAAGTAATATTTATTCAAAAGTCGGTACATGTAAAACAATAAACAGATTATGAACTATTCTTCTTTAGAAAAAATATTAAGATGCGGAAGAAAATTTATCCTTTCTTCATCATGTTCATATCATTGATATGCTTTATATCATAGCCAATACCAGCTAATGAATGGCAAAAGAAAATGTAATATTACGTCATAAATATTTAAGTAACGTAATATTTTTTCTAAACATTCAATATTGTATGAAAAATGGGAGTTTCAGGAATTTAAAATATGTGGCAGGAAACTTCCAGAATGCAGGATTTTGCACCATTAACCCTTTGCCTTCTGGGGGCCTAGGCGACCCCCACACCCAATGCTTAAAAATTTTTTGCCTCGCTTCGTTCGCCGTTCTCTGCCTACCTTTCTCAGAGAGCCTCCTACTTTTAAAAGTGTTGAAAGCCCTGCACTTCATAAGTACATTGATCAAAAATACATATACAAAATTCACAATTTTTCAACAATACTGGAATAAAATTTTTATTCCAGTATTGTGAACAACACTAGTATTCCAGTATTGTGGTCGCCAAGTTCAAGTGATCCAGAGTTCGCGAAAAGTCTTTTTGGTCTGCCAGTCATGGGACTGGCAAGTTCAAATTTTCTGTCAGTCCTACAAAAATTTTGCCGGTCCTACAAAATTTGGCTCCTCACCATGCAGGTGACATATATGGGAATGCCCGGTCTATGATGGGTAGTCAGGGTATAATATGGAAAGGTTGACCAAGAACCAAACTGAATGGAGAAATACATGTACTAAGCACCATGCAGTATAAAGACCTCTTCTATGTAATTTTCACTCGCTGGGAGTCATAATGAAACCTATAAATTTCCTGCTCCTACCCTTTTCTCCTCTTTCTTCTAGTGACACTCAAAACTAGTAGCCTTTGTTGTCCCTTCCATCTTTATTTCTTTCTTCTTTGACCAATACTTTTTTGAATTTACTCAAATTGAAAACTGAAATATTGGACATTGCACTCTACCTAATCAATCATCAAAATTTCATCAATGTTAATATGAAAATATGTCTTTTTGATATTTGCAAAACTTGTGTGAGTGAAAGTGCCACCTAAATTTTTGGATCTTTGTTTTGCCACAAATTTAGGTGGCACTTTCACTCACACAAGTTTCTCATTATGCCTTATGTAGCCAACTATAGGGAAGATGGTGAGGCCCGTGCTGTGGGTATCGTTGACACTAAAATTGGCAGTTAGAACTAAGTCTTAAATTGTCATTAGTTTTTATTTTTCAAAATTACATTGGCAGGCGTTACTGGAGTTAAAAGGGTACATCAGTTGTGATTCATAATCGTACGGAGAGAATCCATCCCTCCCACATTGTCATTCGTTCGAGAAACACCCTTCGCATCCTTTTCCCTTTATGATTCGAATCGTTAGAAATTTTAATTCCGCGGTACGTTCCTTTGAAGCCACCTTGTTGCAAATGGACGCTTTTACAGTTCGGCCATGTTATTTGAACTGGTTTATCATTTAAAATACGGGAACCAGTATCAAATGATACATCTAAAAACTGAAGAGAGAAAAGTAACCTACAACGGCCGTTTTATTTTTGCCGGTCATCAGGACAGTCACAAACAATAAATTTGCCGGACCTAGTCGTTTTTTGGCGGTCAGGACCGACGATTTTCGCGAACTCTGGTGATCCAGACTACTAGAATTTTTAACTTGGTATTCCTTTGGGCTAGCAAATTTTGGAAAATTTCTCAAAAGGTATATTAATTTTGGTCCAGTAATATCACATCAGGACTAGTGAATTAAGAGGATTTGTAGTCCTTTTGTCTACTGAGAATTAAATTTAGTGTCAAACCCTGTACATATGTACAGAATGTCAATTTCAAATTTTCTACATGCAAATTTAACAACTTTCTCCAAACATATATTTATCACAGACTTTTTATTTAATCCCATATACTATTCAGAATATTATTCTCTACTACAATTGTTTCAAACTGGACGAAGGAAATAAAGAAAATTAATAGAGAACAAGACAAAAGTTAGGAACGGCCAGTTGATAGGTTATGTCCCCTGTTGTAATATTTCAATTCATTTAATTTCACATCTTACGAAATGGGTACAGTTTGAAGTATGATGAATCGTACATGTATGACGTAACCAGAGTTTCATAGAATACCGGAATCGTTCGAGAATTTGTGACAAAGACTTCTCTTTTCGAACTCGCATAAATGGCGGAAACCAGACTATTCAGAAAAAAATTCCACTTTTTGTTTGTAATTAATGGAAAACAGTGCGTCAGATATCTATCTTTTGATTTTTGTTTCTATCCTTACCTTATTTATTCTTTTCAAAGCCATTTTTGTGTGTTTATGTGTTAGTGATTAATGTTTAGTGAGGAGCAAGTGGTCTTCCTTTTCTTACTAATCCGGAACTGATAAAAAGACATGCGCAGTATCGTACGTTGGTAACAAATGTATGGAAGCCGTTTAGTGACAAACAAAACAGATCGATATTTAATATATGTTTAGCGAAAAAGTGTTAATTATCGAGAAAACACCTGGATCCGATGTTTATGTATCACAGATTGAGTATTTACACATAAGTTTGAAGCTAAATACTGTATGTAATTGGAAACTAATTTGTAGCCGGGCTACTTATTGAGATAAATCACGACCAACTAAAAAATATTAAATGGGAATCAGTTCATGCACTTATTGCATTTTTGCATCTGCTCGGATTTAATAATTGTTTTCCAAGACGTCTAGTATCACGAAAATCGGAAACGTGATACTATGACGCACATATTTTTATAAATGATATTTTCTGTTTTATTCAAAAAAGTGATTTATACAACTATGCTGACGACAATACATTATCATATGCCGATTCAAGTGAAGAAAATTTAGTTAATATTTTAGAGTCAGAGAGTAAAATTTTAGTGAAGTGGTTTCATGATAACCAAATGCAGGCCAATCCAGATAAGTTCCAAGCCATTTCTATAGGAAAGAAAACTAGAGAACAGAATTTATCTTTTAATCTGGAGGGGAACATAATCTCATGTGATGAGGAAGTCAAATTGTTGGGGGTTACTTTGGATTTTCGATTAAATTTTAATTCACATATTTCAAATATCTGTAAAAAAGCATCTCAACAACTAAATGTACTTAAAAGAATTGGACCTTATCTGAATCGGCTTAGCAAACTTACCATTTATTATTCTTTCATACTGTCAAATTTTAATTATTGCCCTTTAGTGTGGCATTTTTGTGGAGAGTCAAATACAAAAAAGGTAGAAAAAATACAAGAAAGAGCTTTAAAGTTTATATATAATGATTATAATAGCAGCTATGAAGAATTATTAGAAAGATCTAATTTGCCATCTTTGAAATTGAGACGTTTAAGATTCTTAGCTATACAGTCCTATAAAATTATAAATGGTCACTCTCCAGTTTTTCTTAATGATATGTTGAATATTAAAAATTGTTCATATTCTTTTAGATATTCTAAGACTGTAGACATACCTAGGGTAAGAACAACTAGATATGGGCCCCACTCTTTTCAATATGCTGCTTCAAAATTATGGAATAAATTACCAGATGAATTTAGGGGAGATATGACTTTAGGCCATTTTAAGGGAATCATTGGAAAATAGGAAGGGGAGGTGTGTAAATGTAGTTTCTGTAAGAGTTGAGCAAATATCTTTTCTTTTTCTTTTTCTAATTTCTTTTTGCTTATGTTTCTTAAGCTTCTCTTTGTTTTTGTATTGCTAGTGCTAGTTTGTTTTATGCTTAGATTAGTTTGCTCATTATGTGCTGTATTTTATATTTTTTGTCTTGTCCTCTTATATGTATTCTTATGCTTAAATGTGCAATGATTAATTTTTAATTTGAGTAAGTGAAATCTGCATGCTTGGTTTGATCTTTGAATGATTGCAGTGTTAATATGCTTGTATTGCTTTTAATTTGCTTGTTTGTTTTTTTTAATGCTTATGTATGTGCAAAATAGCTATGTTAACTTATTAATTTGCATGCATTATATGTCTTTTAATATGTATGTCGGTTTTAAAAGCTCCTTGGAGCTTATGTTTATTGTTTTACATGTACCGACTTTTAAATAAATATTACTTGACTTGACTTGACTTGTGGGACTGTCAGCCGACTACCATATTGGTTCAAATTGACGACTTTCGAGTTTCTGGAGTTACCTCCCCTGATTAAAAATAAGCGGCTATCGGGAATAATTTTTAACATAGAATATAACGGGAGGGTTGCAGAAAAAATCCCATAACTTCGGTTTAGAGGAAGTTTAGGTCAAATATTTTGGATATGATGTTGATACAGCCTCGGGGTATAATCTGACATACTTTTCATGACGCTCACCTTTACAGGTAAGCTACAGGTAATGTTAATTGCACTTGGAAATAACAGAATTTGATGGTCACCTCATAAACATCTGTAAGAAGTTGCTAAATAGTCAATGGTTAATATTCTTCAATCTATGAATATATGAGAATGTCCAGAAAATAAAAATAAATAAAAGCAATAAGGGAATACACAACAAAACGGTTAGCGAAAAAGGCACTGAAAAGGACGAATAGACTATTACTCAGTTTAAAACAGAAGCAGAAAAATTACAACTTAAGAAAATAACAAACAAACAAAACCAAAAAAGAAAAAAAAAAACAAACATTAGAATTAATGAAATTTAATTTAAAAAATTAAAACAGAAGCTAGCAAACTTTGATAAACTGCCAAGGGGTCACAAATGATATTGTTTGTGATGGTTTGCAATAAAACGTAACTAAACATTATTTTACGAGACAACAGTGTTTTTTCCTGGATTAAGACCGGTTGCTTTGCATTCTTGTGCATTGCTTTCACGCGGAAGACATGCACTTTTCAAATCATTTTGTAAAAACTTTAAAATTATAAAATCGTGACACTTTTGAGAAATATGTATTTTTTCCTGGATTTAGACCAGTTTTGCTTTCTTGTGTATTGCTTTCACGCGGAAGACATGAAAAAAACTATAAAGTATATGTTTCTAAATTTTGAATTATTGTCTGTCGGATACCTTTTTGTGTGCATCGGTGTTCTTTGTGTACATTTGTGTCCCTCTAACCTTTTATGTGTATTGCTTTTAGGATAAATTCTATGTGTTTCATTCGGGTTATGTTTACATCACCGGTTTTATAATGTTACACTTTTTAAAATACTTTGTTTGGAGTGCCTTTTTAATAAAACATTTTCTTTCATTTTGAACATTTATTTCCAGAATTTTCGTTGGTGTGTATTGGTGCTTTGGCATTTATCTTATGTATATCTCGGTTAACGTTGTTGTAATTTATCATTATCTTTTTTGTTTTGTATGTTTGTAATTTTTTTTTTTTTTATTCTTTTCATGAGTGTTTTTTTTTCATTTTTGGTTTGCTTTGTATTCATGCCATTTTTACGTTTTTAAGTATCAGTTCCTATCGTCCTTTTCAGTCATTCTCACTGATCTTTATATTGTCTTTTTGTTGTGTATTCCTTTATTGGTGTATTTAATTTTTCACTTTTAAGACATTCTAATGTATTAATAGTTTTTATTATATAGATTGCGGTGAAAGATTTAAATTTCTCAGTGAAAGAAAAGTGATAATTAACTGTGAAATTATTTTCCATAATTTCACTCTAGGAAGTGACGTCACAATAGACGTTGTCAACGTTGTTGTTAAGCAAACGTCGCAGCGGATTAACATGGAAAACGTAGTTCATGCAATGAATCTTAAATTAAACCGCCATATTTTATGTGAGAGGTCTGTATAATAAAAACAATAACTAATCCGGGATTCTGATTATCGAAAATATTCAACTCATGATCGAAAAACGCTGTAATTCACTCATGCGCTGCGCGCATTCGTGAATTACTGCGTTATTCGATCATTCGTTGAATATTTTGCGATAATCAGAATCTCTGATTAGTTATAGTATAAGTATGATATTAACTCTTGACTATTTATCAACTACTTTTTGTGGCACTCGTACAGATGTTTATTAAGTCACCGTCACATCCTGTTATCTCCAAATGCAATTAACATTTACCTGTGGCTTACCTGTAAAGGTGAGCGTCATGAAAAGTGTGTTGGATTATACCCCGAGGTTGTATCAACATCATATCTACAATATTTGACCTAGACTCTCCAAACCGAAATTATAGGATTTTTTTCTGCAACCCTCCCATTATATTCTATGTTAAAAATTACCCTTGATAGCCGCTTATTTTTAATCAGGGGAGGTAACTCCAGAAACTCGAAATGGGTCAATTGCAGCACTTCTGGTCACTTCTTAGACATATTGCATATTAAGCATGGCATACTATGTGTTATATTGATAACGGATATATAGTTACTCAGACCTGAGTGAGAGCTATGTCCAGTATTACCAACACATTCAAAACAGGGTACGTGTAAATTTAATGGGATCAGAGGCCGCGGATTAAGGGGTTGGCGTGAGGGGGCGCCCCTAAAAATGGAAAAACACAATTTTAAGAATAAAACTAGGGATTTGGCAAATCATACATGGCTAAATAAAATCGCCAGTTTTTTTCCACTTGCACCCTACCTTAAAAAAATCCTCGATCTGCCCCTGGTTGTTTGCATTCTTATACCTGCCCGGTGACTATCTGTATATCTATTGGGAGCTTGTTTGCCCTTGACCATAGTTCTGCGTTGGTCACCATATCCTGTCATTTCATTTTCAGGATTCTTTTCATTTGTTGGTAAATCTTTGGAGCTTGTGAGATGCTGCTTTAAATTTGTTGTTCGACAGATCTCAGAGGCATACAGGGGTACAAATTTTACGTTCGAGTTGAAGAATTTTAGTTTGGTATGAATTGAAATTTCCACCACTGGCTAGTCTAACTATAGGCGAAAAGACATATGCATGCAAGTACACAAGTCTTTCTTGCTAGCACAAGGCCTCTACAAAGATATCTACATTGCCTCCAAGGGACAGCACACGACAAACTAGGGTCCAGCATCCCAGGTTAAACTGGAGAAGATCTCGGAGTAGCAAGCCCAGAAATGCAATGTGTATTCCCACTGGCATGTCCAGGGTTTGCAAAAACCTGGGTTTTATGAGTATTGCCCAGCCCAGTGGGCAATACTGGGAACCCCGGTTTTACTGGGTTTTATTGGGTAAAACTGGGCAATACTTTTGTTTTGCAGGGTGAAATTGTCAATAAAGAGGTGTTTTATAGATTTCTGTCAATTCCTTTTACAGTATTAATCATATAAAATAATGGTAAAAACCTTCAGACCTCGTGGACAAATTTTTATTAAAAAAAAATTGAAATGTTGCAACATTAAATTGTTGGACAAAATATATGTTAAAACCAAATGTTATTGATACACAATTTACTGTAATAATCAAATTTCGTTTTTTATAAGATGCCTAATTATACTGATTAGAAACTGTCAAACGATTGAATGTTTATTTAACAATTTAATAATTATAACCTTTTTATGATCGACGGAAATACTAGACAACGGGGGAACAATTGACTCAATTTATATGGACTTCATGAAAGCATTTGATAAGGTACCACACAGAAGACTTATTAAGAAAATGAAAAGCTACGGTATTAGCAACAGGATAACAACTTGGGTAGAACACTTCTTAAAAAAACAGGAAACAGAGGGTAACAGTAAATGGGCATACATCCAAAGAACACGAAGTAACAAGTGGTATCCCACAAGGAAGTGTACTTGGCCCTATATTATTTGTATATATATTAATGATATGCCTGACTGCGTAGAAGCGGCTGCATATCTCTTTGCAGATGACACAAAGCTATATAAGGAAATTGCTAAACCAGCAGATAGAGGTAGCCTGCAAACTGATTTGGATAAACTTCAAACTTGGTCAGACATATGGCTATTAAAATTTCATCCAAACAAATGTAAAGCCATATCAGTAAACAATAAGAGAGTAACAGATAATATTAACCAAACTTATCATTTATATGA
>MJUU01050367.1:7137-132988 GCA_002080025.1 Modiolus philippinarum
ACAATTCCGTCTACTTTTCCGTTTTAGGGAATTGAAAGCTTTAGAACAATCTTTACATTTCTTTTGTATAATATTTTGAAACAATTCTGGGCACTTTTTCTCCGCCCTTTTTTGTTTCCATGGTAACGATGGCTATTTAAAACAAATATGACTCATAATCATGCTATGGCGAACACGTTTTCTTATCTTATATACGCTGCAAATTGTAAACTAATTCCGTGGGATTACTATTACGGTAGGTACTGTAGGCATATGTACACTATCTCCCTTAATTGTAATCGGTTACAATTAAGGGAGGTCCTGCAACCGTAAATGTAACCGGGATTACATTAAAGGGTGGTCCTTAACCTTAAGTGTAATCGGATTACATTTAAGGTAAGGGCTCAACATATTTTCTCACCTTTCTCTTACGGTTTCTCTTACGGTTTCTGAGGTCATGATTTTTTTCCGACAGAAAACTCCTCCACTAGGTAAAATCGAGATTCGATATGAATGAAAAAGAAAAGTCAACCTCAGTTATCAACAACAAGGCTTAATTTCCTGTTCCTACCCTACACTCACTATGTAACACTTCACATCTAAGCCATTTTCTTTGTTTTCCACGACCCTTTGAAGACAGCAATGTCGATGATGATCCCCAGCTGTATCTTTTATTTTTCAATTATATTTTTACGTTTGTTATAATATGTACATATACTTTTACCTTTTATCGCAGTTCGACAAGAATTTTATTTTCTTCTCCTATTTTTTGCTTTGGTTTATTACTTATTCCACTGTATTCTTATAGGTTAATATCAATGGAGACATCACTTTTGTGAAAGAATTAGGGACATATACCCCGGAACCATTTCCATATAACCAGACTGCACAAATCATCGGCGTATACTGGGGAGACGTGGATACGACAAACGGTGGTGACATCTGGTACCGAGAGTCAACTAACCCCGTATTACTACAAAGGGCGTCATCAGAAGTACAAGCCGTTTTCCCAGAGCAAGCCAGTTTCCATGCAACCTGGATATTTGTTGCAACTTGGAGTGATGTTGCTTTTTATGGTGCTAATTTCGAAGGCCAAACAAGGGTATCAGATTTAGATACATCATATTCTAAAATTGGTTACCTTTTACTTGCTATATCTGAATACTAAATTAAGAGACCGAATTCTTTGAGCCGCATCTCCTCAGTAACCACAGAAAATGGAAAGTATTTGTTATACGAGTTATAGAAATGATGTTTTTGTTCTTCCTAAATTTGTCTTTAAAACAATCATTTTTTTCTTAAAAATCGCAGATTTTTGTTAAAATAACAGATTCCGTAGATCGTTTCCGTTTCGGAGCTTATAAGCTTTCACGCATGTCCAATATTGTTAGGAGTAACAACAAAATTACAAAACAGAGTGGTCAAGAGCCGAAGTAAATGAGACAAAAAGACTAATCAGGTTGAAACCACCAGCAAAATTGTCGACCGCAATGGTCCTGACTTGACCCTGGCATTTCAAAAGAAATGGTTGGTTAAACCGGTTTTATGGCTAGTCAAATCTCCCCTTCCATTGTGGTAGTGTTCGGTTGCAACTCAACAACAATTGCCATTGAAAGGTCGTAACACTTAAAAGAAATGATCACCCCAGTATTAAGTAAAGAAAGAATCTTGAATCAGAGTTCGGACCGAAACTTCAAATGTTTCCTCAACGGACCAGGGTTGGGTTCAATTACTTTTAAAAGTAATTGAATACTTTCAACAGAGCAAAAACACTGTCCCAAAAGCTGCTTAGTCAGGGATTTGTTCAACCTTTGTTAATTTCATCCCTCAAGAAATTCTATGGCCGTCACCATAGCATCATTGAAAGATATGACGTGTCAGTATCCCAAATGAAAGTGGACATTTTCAGCTAGATTCACGTCTTCCCGGATTTGACTACCGACTTTGACATTTTCCCGGATTGAATCACTCACAGTGTGACGGGTGCTGTTAACAGAGCAGGACATGCTTACCCTTCCGGAGCACCTGATGTCACTCTCAGTTTCACTGGAGTTCACACTGTGAGTGCCTTTGTTCTGAATGTTGTGGTTTCTGGTTCTGTGCTTTGTGTCTGTCTGGCGTCATTGTTTTTGTGTCTAACGTCATTGTTTTCTGTGTTCTCGTTTTTGCCCTGTCTTTGGACTTCGATTTTTGTGAATATCACCCCTTTGTTCCTTCGGTATTCTACTGCCGTTGTTTCAATTACATTGTATTTTTCTTAAATTACATTACATTGCAAATACAGTGATTTTTTTTATTTTGATTCTTGATTATTTTCAAATACCTTTAAAAGTAATTGAATACATTGCAATTACATTTTAAGAAAAAAAAATCATCACTTATTTATTGTATAATAATGTACTGATTCTAATAGAATATTATCCCAGAGTCGATCGTAGCTGTAAATTATAGAACGATTATTTATTTAAATTTTCTTTGTGCAGTTTGCATAAACAAATTTAACATGGAATTAAGTGAATACAAATAGTTATGAAGATATAAGACAAAGCAAATGGATCCAGTATTTGTTTTTTCATCAAATATTTTTCAAAAGTTTTATCACCCATTCTGCAATAGGTCTTTGGAGCTGAGCTGTACACAATGTTTGCATTTACAATTAAATTTTATTTTGAAATATGAAATCATTCAATAGGTATACACTCAGTGAAGTCATGAATTTGAAAAGACAATATACAGTATTTAAAGTAGTTAAATTTAAATCAGGAATAAGTAAATGTATATGGGAACATAATTAGACTCATTGTCTTTGAGGCCATAAATGCCTGAGGCATGTGATTAAGTTTTTTGTGTAAATACACTGATTGTCTATAAACATTAATGATTAAATAAACACTGCATATATGTGACATGTTCAATCATTATGTTGGGTGTCATCCTGATTTGCATACATTTAATTACCCTACTAATTAAATAGTTAAACAAACAAAAAAGAAAATAGGTTCACATACCTTGAAGATCTATAGTTTATTTTAGATATGTACAAAAAACATATTTTTTTACCTGCAAAAATACTGCAATGTATGTATGCATGTTATATGTTTAGTGACTGTGCATTATGCTTAAAGTAAGAGAGGTTTACAAAATTACTCCCCCTTTGGGTCGTTGTCTCTTTGACACATTCCCCGTTTCCCTTCTTTTTTCTAAATAAGATCTAAGAATTTTGAAATAAATAGCGGTTTAGTGAGAAAGTAGAACAAAATCTTCAACAAAATTGTTTAAAACCTCAAACTACATTTGTCAAATTTAGAAATAACGTCTTTGAAAATATAAAAAAAGTAATCGCATCTACCCATTCTGAAAGGATGCTTTTCGAGTAAGTCAAGTTATGGACAATAATTTTAAGGGAATTTATTCTTAGTTTATATGTGCAAAAAATATAACATCCGAAAAAGGTTTTGATACTAAACCAAGAAGGAAAAATACAAGAATATTATTAGAGAAAAATCAAGCACCTATAAAAAATATTTTGATACTAAACCAAGAAGGAAAAAATACAAGAATATTATTAGAGAAAAATCAAGCACCTATAAAAAATATTTTCAGGTGAAACAAAATAAGAGGATTAAAAGAAAATATTAAAGTAAATCTATAATAATATCCAAAATAAATTGAAAATAAAATGGAATATTTTTTTGTCACATTCAGATAATAATGTAAGAAATATCCTAACACAATTTAAACTAAGTGAGCATAAACTCGAAATGGACATTTATGCTCAGTTTGCAGGAGTTTGGAAGATGACTTTCAACTTTTCTTTTATTGAAAAATCAATGCAACAACAGATTTCAGATTCCAGAATATATTTAGAAATGATTATTTTTGAAACTGTGAGAGTGAAAGAAGTTCCCTTTGATGGTCACACCTGGGTATGCAGTGCTTGCAGCTTTATAAGATGCAAATATAGCTTATGATTGAAGATGATGTTGAGTTGTCTTGAATATCTCTTTTATGTAACTGAAGAATCTGATAGGGTTGTCTCGTCTTTTTGTGAAAGTAAGACGAATAGAAGTAGGAAATGTAAGGACATAAATAATTAGACTATAAGCACAATACTCAACAACTTATACTATCTAGAAATAAGAATTTTTAATTTTTTAATTTATCTGAAAATTGAGACTAACATTCAGTCTTATCCGATTAAAGAACAACAATGTTTATAATGAACATTTTTATTTAATTTTATGTTTTATTTTAACCATTTTTTATTACAAACATTCTTTTATTCTAATATTGTGTTTGAGTATTTAACAATTTCTAACTATAATTCTTTTGATAAAATTCAGGTAAAATTAAGATAATCAGTAAAGAACAGACTATAATTATTAAAACAACAATTTCCTATATGTTTATATAAACCTGTAATCAAATGTATGCAAACCAGGAGTAAACCTTATGTTGATATTAAATTTGTTTATTGTCTCAAAATTGTTCAGACTGATTGTCACAACACACAACATCTCCGCAAAGGTCATTGTATTTGAAAAGTATTTGAAAAGTAAGTGCAATTACTTCAATTTTTCAAATTATATTTAAATATTTTCACATACTTGAAATTGAAATGAAACTCAATTGCAATTACTTTCAATTTCTTCAGATATTGTAATTGATTGCAATCAATTGCAACTACTGATTGCAATTACACCATCCCTGCAACGGACTGATCTTCTATTAAAGAACTTTTTTAATGATCGTATGAGATGGAATTTTTTTGAAGCCTTGATTAATAAAGCGGTCACGGAGATAGCTATGTCTAATGAGAAAGTCTGTATAATATGTGGTAGCTCTCGCGTAACGATTAAGCTGTGAAACATACACTCCGTAAGCAGGAGAAGCTGGAATATTACTCTCCGTGTCAGTAGGAAAATTGATAATTTTGAAATTAAAATCGTCCCTTTTAGTCGTGAATTTTAGTCCTGAGATGACCTTTTTGTTAAATTCGAGATGTAAGTCCAATAAAGTTATAGATCTGGCGGTTTCTGTCGTTTCCTTTAACACTAGTTCTGGCGGATATATTAACACCCTCCAATTTAAATTTCCAATTCCAAATCCGGTGCCGTCATCCCCGTAAGGTACCTAGTCATATCAGCATGGCAATTAATAATCTGGTAATTTTATTGTGATATCTCAAACCGTTTTCATTAAGTTAATGGGACGCATTTTGCAAAAGATGCATTATTGATGGAAAGAACATCATCAAAATATCTGTTAGCGAGACTGAAGGATCTAGCATCTTTTATTTTATGATTTTTTACGAGTCTCTGAAGAAATCCAGTTTCCTAAAAATAGCGTAATTGTGATTTGCCGTAATGTGAATGTTAAATGGGATCAATTTGCAATACACCATCTTATATTATGGGAAATACTTGCAAAAATAACATAAGAAAGCGCATGATTTCATGACCGGTCATCCCTTTGACTGACATTTGTCTGGCTTGCTTCATTGTTTACAAAAATATTCAAAAAATTATTGTTAATTTGTGCATGTTTTTATATATAAACAACCTGCACATTGGCCGATCCGGGATGGTGGGGGTGGGGCTTTCAAGGGCCAAGTTGAAACCCCCTATTTTCTGGAAAATGGAAGTCCCTTTTTCTTGATTTTTTTTAATTTGTGAAAAAATAAGGCAAAACTGACAAAAACCGGTAAAAAAATGAGCCGGAACCTCCTGTTTTGCAGCTTCATAGGAACCTTCTTTTTGGAGGCTGAATCCGCTTGTGCTGTCACTCCCTGTCCTGGCGTCTCAATAATCGCAAACTGATGATAAATATTGAAATGGAATCAACTAAACTAAAAAACAACCTGCCCATTGACGAATCTGAAAAGGGGGGGGGGTCCTGGGGTAGTAAACGATTAGCCAAGCACTCAGGATAAGTAAGAGAGTCATGGTGGAATTGTATTTTGTCCATGGTCCAGAAAAGTGCATAGCATGGTTCTCATCGTCCGAGAAGATACAAAGTAGGATTCCCATGGCGGAAAAAGATGCATCGTTTTCGAGATTGGGTTAACATTGCCAACTTTTATTTTATATTGAATTTTATTTTTTTTAGCTGTCGTAGAATGTTCCTTTGGTCACGATGTTTTTAATTGTTCCCTTTAAAGAAGCTTGGGATATGGTATCTTTAAGGTAGATCGATCCTGATAAAAATATCAGACATAATTTTTTTTTTATTTTGAGATATTTTGTAGATCTTAGTCCATTTGTTCAGAAAATAAAATAAACATGATATGTCACCGATCATATTTTCCTGATATCAGCTTTGAAAATCAGGCCAAATTCAGTATTTTCAGCAATATTTACAGAGAATATATAGGGAAATGTGACAACATGCTAACTTTTTAGCTTTCATATGAAATAAATATGAGATAGATTTTTTTTTTTAATTTTTTGATATTTCAGAGATATACATGTATGCTTCAACTATATGTTGAGCTGAAAAAATCTATATGTCGATATTTGAATAAGAGAGACATTTTATATATTGAAGGAAATAGACAATATTTACGGGAAAAGGGATCTAATTTGCGGGAAAGTGTTTGTCGATCTATTATGACGTCACAATGAAAAGGCCAAATAAGGAATATACCGGCTTCAAAGTCAAGTCAATTCAGCACGCAAATGCGCCAATCGAATGCGCCGTGTATAAGTGTCGATCTACCTTAAAGGATAGAAAATAGTAACATTCTCCTATACTCTGATAACAGAGACATATAAAACACAGAGATTAGAAACTACGCGAAATCTCATATCATATCGCGGCCACTAACGGGAATTAAAAAGATTACAAAAAGTGGCGCGATAGCCAAAGTAAACATTAAAAATTACAAAAATATGTAAAAAATGAAGATAGAATAGCGAAATGACAACATCTTTTGTACATTTTACACGCATCTATACAAAAAATCATTTCCAGCAAAGTTTTATGCTGCAACCTTTAGATACGAATTGAATTTCAAAGACCATCTTCGACTCACGACTCCGAGGTTAACTGACAAAAAATCCCGAAAATATGTGAAAACGGAGGGTGATTACCGATATGAAAATACCTTTACTACATTTTACAAGTATCAACACATTAGAAATCACTTCCAGCAAAAAGTTTTTTGGTGCAACTTTGACATATCATTTGGGACTTTATATTGGACACGAAAATGAATCTTTGAATCGAGGTTAACTGACAAAAAAATCACAAAAATATGAAAAAACGAAGGGTGATTATCGAAATGACAATACCTATACTACATTTTTCAAGTATCAATACACAAAAAATCATTTCCAGCAAAAAGTTTTTTGATGCAACTTTGACATACCAGTTGGGACTGGACACGAAAATGAATATTTCAAGTCCATCTTTGAATCGAGGTAAACTGACAAAAATCACAAAATATGTAAAAACGAAGGGTGATTATCGAAATGATAATAACTTTACTACATTTTACAAGTATCAATACATAAAAAATCATTTCCAGCAATAAGTTTTTTGAGGCAACTCTGACATACCACGAAAATTCAAAGACCATCTTCGAGTAGAGGTTTACCAACAAAAAAAATAACAAAAATGTGTAAAAACGAAGGATGATTACTGAAATGACAATACCTTTACTACATTTTACAAGTATCAACACACAAAAAACCATGTCCAGCGAAAAGTTTTATGATGCAAAAAATCAGAAAATAATCTCCATTTGTCGTCAATGTTTGAACAAGCTATTCGCGCGATCTACGACGCTATTTCAACATAGTAATACTTTTTCGAATTCTAACTACAAATATGATTTTAAAACTCGCCGGAATATAACAATATAAAATTTATCTGTATAATTCTCAAATTTGTAACGAAACACTTCTCTCCCGCTTCGATATTGTAAAGAAAAACAATATGGCGGATGACGCTTCTCGTTGTATCTCGTAGGATCTCGTTGCCGTTTGCTAAAAAATTCATTTACATGGGTTTAACGATAACCTTCCAATCTCCGTATTTAAATGTCTCTGCTGATAATAAGCCATTTACGTAAAATTATAGACCTGAAATATTGATTAATTGATTCTTATAAGTCATCATTATTTATTTCGGAATATATTTGATTTAAATTAACGATATTTTCATTGAAATTCATGTGAAATAACTAAATATTCTAATTTGAACAGAATTACAAATAGTTACATAATGTACATTTGTTCTACAAATCATGTATGGAATGACCACACAAGGGAATAAACAAATTAAAAAAAACTGATATGAGCGTAAAAACAGCCAATTTTTGATTTGATGTCTTAATAATTTTTTTCTGTTTTAAAGCGCGAGATAAATCCACTCATTTGTCCTCAAAAGTACTTGACAAGTCCAAGTCTAGCTAATTACGTAAATTTTGAACATCTAAGCTCATTTCATTGACATTTCTATATCAATTGAGATAATATAATAGGGAAGTGTATCAGTATAACCAATTTTTATGTCAGTGCGTCATTTCGATGCGTCATGGTTACCTCTTTCCAAAATATATAATGCAGGTGTGTATTCTGCCATTAACACAAATTCAGAAAAGTCGTTTGTCTCTTGGGCACCCTACCAATATATAGCAGCCATTTTGATTGGTTATAACTTTTCATAACTTTTGACGTTATATAAACTGAAATCGATTCGATACCTTAGGTGTTATAACGTCAACCAAAAACCGCAAGCTTACTCACTCTGAAACGCGGGTTTCCAACCGAACGCGCCTTTTAGTGGAACAAATAAGTCTACATTGAAATATGTAGGTCGATTGTTCTTAATCACTTTTGAACAACATCGACAGAACATTATTTAAGTTTGGTACAATTATGCTGTTACCATCTCTACTAAAAGATGAAAACATTTTAAGACCCTAAAATGCAGAGTAGACCTCAAATAAGAAAAATGAAAGGATATGGAGTGATTGTACATGTGACAAAAACGCACACGATACATTGAAAATTCCAAGTTTATCAAGGACAGGGCTTTTATTCCTGTCTGCATCTTGATGTCGCCTGAGGGTCTTCAACCAGAGGTGAACAATATTCATCCCCTCAAGCGAGATCAAGAAGGCCCATAGCGTGCACGTAAGCGATATTCTTGATACAAATTATATCAAGGTCACTCCCTTGCTCCCCACCCGCCATGAAGTGCCAACTTGGGCAATGCTCAGGGTGATCTAGCTGAAAGCACCAGGGATACAGTAAGAGAATAAAAATGTTGAGCAGCATCGATCGCAGCTAAAATATGTCATTGAAGTAACACATGTCGGGAGCGGTCAATGAGGAAAAAAGTAAAACCGTGCAATGTATGCCTACAAATATTTGTGATTAAGTAGCCCGACGAAAGACAAAAATAAGGACAAAAACAACACCGATAGACAACACGGGGAATATCGAAATAGCAAACCTTGCAGTGTAACTTAGGATAGTCGTGTGTACAGATTATAACATTTTAGTCAAAACAATGAAAATATTGAACAGCCAAATTGAAAAAAATAAATGAATTAGTAAACGTATGAGAAATTCTCACACTGACAAACACGCGATAATTGTAATATTATAAGAGCATACACCTCAAGCACGGGGAGAATTTCTACTGACTCCACGCAGCACGAGAGACAAACTCTGCAGCAGAGTAGACATCAACTATATTAAAAAGCATTATTTCAAGGGAAAACTTCGAAAATGAAAGTTTTTGTTGTTGTTTCTATTTCAGCGGTGCACATTTCAATGTGTATTGGTAACCGACGGGAAATTTGCATTTGCAATGTATCTCTACAACAAATTACAGTGGACGACGGGGAGAGCTAGTGGTGGTAATGATTCCACTGGACTTGGTGGGACACCTGCACAGGTATGTAAATTAAAATGCATTCAGTTTATTTTGCCGTTTAGAAATAAAACTTTGTAGGAAAAGTACAAATTTTGACAAAAATGTCTTGAAAAAGACATTGTTTCATTTATGCCATTCTCATTCAGATAAATTCTACCCACGCCATTCTCATTCAGATAAATTCTACCCACAAAGAACTTGTTTCTGGAAATTAGTACTTCTTTTTCGACTATACTTTTGGATTATGACTTTCCTATTGGTTGATCCTAGTGCTGTTGAAGAGAGGTTACTCCTTGAAACACGTGTACAGCATAATGAAATTTACCATTTATTACGAATTTGGGTATTTATTGTATTCTGAAACTACGTACGGATACGAGATTTTCAAGACCAGAGAAAAGGAGCACAGGAGAAAAGAGAGAGAAATGCAATGTTTTTTAGAGAAAAAGTGACATAGAATATATATCTTATCATTCGTTATCTTTTTTCTATTATTAAGTTTGTGTTTCAGGTTGGATTTGATGCCGGTGACGGTACACACTATTACGTTCTCCCAGGATCTAGGACACCATCTGTGACTCGTGTTACCCATACGTCCAACATTGGTGTTCCTGGAAAGTACATGTTTAGAGTCGACCTTGCCACTATAAAACCTGCTAATGGTAAGATACTATATTTTATATGACGAAATTTGCAGACATCATTTTCACTGTAGTAGTGAAAATTCATACCCAGTATTACTTAGGTGCATTTGGAAACCAAATTAGTATCTTGTGAAATAAGTTCTAGATGGAACAAATGTTTTATGAGATTTATTCAGTCTGGACATTATTTAGGTGAGCAGTAAATATTTTCCAACCGGACACTATTTCACCAGGTGAGCTGTGAAATATGTCCCTTTGGTTCCTTGGAACTTATTTCACGGAGGATACTATAAATCGTTAAAAATTCTTTATAAAGAAGTATGATTAACTCTTAAGAAAATATGCCCAAATGATAGCTAAATGGTAGATATATAAAGTCATATGATACACGTTACTTTGAGTCTTGTACAGGGGGAAAACCAATCATCTATATCCATAGAAATATACGGTGTAAATTTTATTTTTTATAAATATTACAAATGTATGTCGAGCGCTCGACTTATTATCTCGAGCGCTCGACTTATTAAGTTTAGCGCTCGACTTATTATGTCGAGCGCTCGACTTATTCTGTCGAGCTCTCGACTTAATATCTCGAGTGCTCGACTTATTATGTCGAGCTCTCGACATATTTTTTCCAATTTCGGATTCTTTGTAGATTGAAATGATATTTAATACATGTGTAACCTCGTTTACATGACCCGGCACTTGATCCAGGGGATCAGGGGCTTCTTCCGTGTACATAGCTGCTGAGGGGGCATCCCCCGTGGTTGATTTGGGAATACTTTGTCGCTGGCGACAGGATAGAAAGGGTCACGCTCTGTTGTGCAGAATAAAGATCCCTTCTATATATTTCGATACTGAAGAGTAGGTCCATTTTCTAGTGGCAGTCAAAAATAAATCGTTGCCGGGTTGTCCCTCCCACCTTGAATCTTTCTGTTTTCTTTCAGATTATTATTTACTAGTTATTTGTTACCACTGGGTTGATGTCTCTGCTGGTGGCCCAGTAGTCAGTACTTCGGTGCTGACCCGAAAGCCGATTCTATTTGGAAACTTACAATTTCTTATTTTTTGTAAATTTTATTGAAACTAAGGAGTATCTCCTTCATGCGAAGCTCTGTCCTTAGCTGATTTTGGCTAAATTTATATCATATTAGTTATTTGCTCTCTATCAGTTTTTGAAAATCTTTGAGTTAATGGTCTTCCAATCGTTTAGACTTTACCTGCACTGAAGAGACATAAGTTGTCGTAATGCGCATATGCAGAAAATAAATTCACAGTAACTTCAGTATTAAGTTATTTGTTTTTGTCATGGTGCGTTGAAAACTACGCCAAAATGGACATTTTTCAGCACTACTATAGGAGAACTCTTAGAATATGCTTACTGTTAGCTTTAATATGAAAGAATTATCAGACAGATTTTTCTTATTGCATTAAAATATTTCAGAGAAATGCACATTAGCTATATGTTGAATTTATGGTATTCCAAAGTGAATTAAATATGACGCTTTATTAGGACGTGACAATGAAAAGGGTGAGAAAGAACCTTCTGTCTTTAAAATTATGTCGATTTTGCATCCGACTCGTGTTTTGCCATATGCGCCAATCGAATGCAAAATTCATTAGTGTCAACCTACCTTAAAATATTTTAGACAAAGAACTGAAAAGGGAAAGGATTATATTTTTGCTATGTTCTTGTAGCAAAAAACTGCATTTTTGCAGTTATTGTTTCAAGATATTTATGTATAGAGATATGTAGAATTAAAGAGAAAATATTTAATTTTTATAGGGTGTGGAGGGGAAGCGGGCAAGAAAGGAACCTCTGATCCTGGATTTTTATGCAATCTTTGAGCTTGACAATTTTTTTCTCACTGTAGGAAGTAATCCTGTCGTTTTTTTCGGTCCAAGCCAGAAATTTTGCTTCATATATGTCATCCTGGTTATTTATTTCAGCTTTCTCCTGTCCTAATAATCGTTTCACCAAATTATTGATCCTAGAAATTTTGTTCGAATTCCTTCCTAGCATTCCAGTCATATCAAATGGTCGTTTCATTAAGGAAGTTAAGTTTCTCATACAAAAAATTATTGGCAACAATAATAGATGAGCCCACTTGTGTAAGAGCCAATTATAGGGGACAATATTGGAAGTATTAGAAACAACTCATCTATTATCCCTTTTATTGGCTATTTATTAAAGCAAATTTTGAAAACTGGGAAAAATTTTCGAGAAATTCGGGAAATTGACAATTTTGATCAGTAAAAGAATTAGTACGATCCTGACCGTTTACAATATTTCATTCTGTGACAAGAAGTTGTGGAATCTAAAAGTTATGATACAAAAAAAAATCATATTTATGCTGCATAAAAAATCAAATCAAATCAAAATCCCACGTTCTTTCCCGTTTTCATGTTCACTTTTTGCCACGATTCTGCTTCCAGCTAAGTTAAAAGGGTCCTTCCTGCTTCCCGGATATACCCCATAAACGTTGGAAATCGCAATCTTGGTGCAATGACAGGTTGTTTTAATTTGATTTGTGGGTAATGTGAAGTCCTTTTAAGCATAACGTTGACAAAACATTTCTCACATGACGGAGTGTTTTGGCACGGCCCGGAAAGAGTCGGTAACTCAAAATGCAATCGGTAACATCCATTACAGAGTTTCTTTGACAATGTCAAGGTTTTTTTTTGTCTCGCCTGCGACGAAAAGTCGCGGAGGCGAGACTTAGGGATAGCGTTTCCGGCGGCGGCGGCGGCGGCGGCGTAAACAATTTGTAAACTATTGTGAATTTACAAGCTCATGTTAGTTGTAGGTCCATAGTATTTGATGTGCAGCTGCATCCTTATGGGTACAACTCAAATCCCTACTTAGATTATGGCCCTGGCCCCTTAGTCGCACATGAACGATCACATTAAGTTTTTAGCAAGCAGTTTGTACAGCCAATACCAGTAGTCCTAGGCACTTGATATTTGCATTGCAGTTGTGTCTTGTGGAGTACATACCGATTCCACGCCCAGATGTTGGGCCTGGCCCCTTCGTCATGCATGAGTGATCACATCATTTTTTTCCAGAGATATTGTAAACACAGTTTAAGATTATATTTTATTATTATTGCTGCTGCAGTAAATCAATGTGCAAATTAAGGCGATGCAGGGGCGGGCGAGACATATCCTGTGTCCACAGTTTATTTCAGAATGTATTTATGACAAAGGTTTTCAATATGCCATGTATCTGTGGTTCTTCATCCAGTCTAATGTAATTATGATGAGAATTGACTATGAACAATGAGATGAATCATATTTGTTATATCCAGAGAGTTTCGCTGCAATGTTCTCGTAGTTGGAGAGCTGGATTTGTAATGTTCTGGTATTTATTTTGAGGTCTGTGTTGTATTGTTGCGGTATTTTTAGAGATGTGTTGTTATGTTCTGGTATATGATGTCATTGAAGACATTAAAAGCATAACATAAATAATCAGTTTCATTCTTTGTTCATTGGGTGTCGAATACATGATCCCACATTTCTTAATGAGGAGGGGGGGGGGGGGGGGGNATTACGGTAACCGAACAGAGTTGTCAACAGCCGAAGTCAATGAGACAAAAAGACAAATCAGATGGAAACCACCGGGCAATTATCCTGACTTGGTACGGGCATTTCAAAAGAAATGGTGCTTAAGCCGGTTCATGGTGCGCCAAACAATCCTTATCTTATATTTCGGAACGTGACTTTTTCGTGATTTCAGGCAAAAGATATAATTAAATCCCTAGGCAAACGACAGCAGTTAATTACAAATTAAAAAATTCTACTAAGTTTCCAAAACAGATTTCCTCCAAAAACATTCAATTCATTTATGGTAGAAAAAATAACTTACTATAATGATTTGCATTCCGTTAACGGGAAAAAGTCCGGTAAGGGGGTTCGTTCTACATTTAAAAATAAATAAGATTTCAAATAACATAATTTTGTGTTAGAAAATTTAAAAAAGTAATTTAAATGAAAAACAGATAGGTCGATGATCTCGTTTTTGAGATGTGATTGAAAATATGGCGGGAAACTGAATTCCTCTGATTTTTCATAGGATTAGCATGGTTTGACCATGAATGAATTTTACAGAATAAATAGAATTAAATGCAATTTTCCAGAATACTCAGAAAGATGTATAAAATGAAATTATGGACAAAAATAAGGGGTCAATGGGCCAAAAAATATAATGCTTTTAAATGGAAAAAAACCCTGGGATTCCGAAAATCTGACATAAATCCCAAAACATGAGCAGCAAACCTCCTTAAAAAGTAAACATGATAATATTTCATTTACATATCTGCAGCATTTGTCATATCAGGCACATTTTGGTTGTGGTGAAATTCATATAAAATCGCGTTCTGTATAAAATCCCATCAACAAACGCGAAAACAAACGTTCATGGGGAATTCTTTGAAAACAAAAGTTTTGCATACAACATGTCTAACGCAATAAAAATGTATATATAGTTAAAAGTTATATGGGTAAACATGACACGATAAAGTATTTGCGTAAGCTCAATAAAGGTAAATTCAAATTCATAAATAGTTGGTTCACAGTTTTATTATTTAAAATCTGCTTTAGTTGGTTACAATTTTTACAGAAACGATTGCGATTTTACAATTTTTCTTTAATCTTGTTGATTGTTAAAAATTTTAAAGCCCAAGAACATTACTTATACAATATTACTGCTAAATATTATTTTGTTTTTATTTCAGACATTGGTGAGTGTGAAAGTAATCCATGTTTACATGGTTCCTCATGTAATAACCTGGAAAATCATTACACGTGTAATTGTTTGTATTTCAGACATAGATGAGTGTGAAAGTAATCCATGTTTACATGGTTCCTCATGTAATAACCTGGAAAATCATTACACGTGTAATTGTTTGTATTTCAGACATAGATGAATGTGAAAGTAATCCATGTTTACATGGTTCCACATGTAATAACCTGGAAAATCAATACACGTGTAGTTGTTTGCCTGGTTACACAGGTGTCAACTGTCAGACTGGTAAGTATTGGACATCTTGCCATACAGACATGCTCACATTATACTTATCCATTAAAATTTCTTTCTCTTCAGGTTACCCACCATATCTCTGTCTTTCGATTGTTTAACGTGTTTCACTTAAGGATGTAGTAAGGCGATGTTTCTGAAATTTTTAAAAGCCATTCGTATATTTCGGATTTTATCGATTATCGCTATCTAATATATTTTGCCCCATAACACTCATTTTTCTTGTCATAAAAGGCTTTAGTAGCAAATTTAAAGTCAGTAAGCAAAATTTCAAAAGTTTGTAGAGTTTCCTTCCTTGTGAAAGAAACCAATATAGTAGGGTGCCCAAAAGACAATTTTCCGATTTTGGGTAAACGGAATAACACACACACCTGTATTAAACATGTTTGGAAAGAGGACACCATGGCGCATCCAAATGACGATGTCGTAGAGATTGAATTTGGTCACATTTTATTTAAGATGGGGTCAAAGTTCAGCTCCTAAAATTTTAAATATTTTGATGCATTTTAAAGTGAGCTTCATTTCACAGATAAAACTGTAACGAAATTCGAATATTGTTGTAAATTTAATTGGGGTAGTTCTTTAGTTTTACTTTTTATAATGATTTGTCTGTTGTCTTTATTCAACAAGTTGCAAAGTTGGCATTTTGTTATAAGGCCTGCATTTTGAATAATTGCACCTCCGTGATATGAGGGGTTCTTTCGGATATAAAGAACTGCGCATTTCTGACTTTTATAGGATTATTCTTTAAAGGAAAGCTTGAATTTAATTTTAAAACGAACTGCTAAAAATAAACTAAGTTTAGGCGAAATAAATCGTACTTTTGTTTCGCACTTTTGTTATTGGTATATGTCAATCTTCCCCAAAACACTCACACTGACATAAATCTTAACAAGACCGTTCCCACTAAAACAAAACCCTATTATATTATCTGAATTGATATGGAAAAGCGATTTTAAACGTGAAAACAAACACATGTGCTTGGAAAATCAAAACACAAGCAACGTAAAATTGTCACTAGATTTAGCTACCACAATAGAGATTCATGTTCGACAACTCTCTTCAATAAAAACTTTAATTTTAGTTTAAGTGAAATGTTTGCTTTGAATTAGAAAATTTCATAAAAACAAGACACCGTATCTTAAACTTGAAAACATTATGTGTCTAAATCTCCTCTTTTCACCTGAACTAATTCAGAATATGCTTTTTATCGTTTATTTTTGTTTCGAGCAGTTTAAGAAAAACCGTGTTTTTTCACTTTTACTTGATATTGGTTAATCCCCCCATTCGCCACCTACTAGCAAATCGATAGATTATTCAGTAACTGATTTTTCTACCAAGTTTCATGAGAATTTATTTATCTTTTTGGAAGCGATTAATTTTTGAAATCTGGAGTTTTGCACAAACTGCACAGGTAAAATGATTTTATATCTAGAGTTGTCGCGCATTGACCGAAGCAGATAGATTGGCACTTTCTTTACTGATATTGCTACAGTAGATTCCCGCAATTTAACTAGACTTGGGCTTGTCAAGTACTTTTGACAAGAAATGATTTGAGTTATCTTTCGTTGTACACTTAAAAGAACATGACCAATTGGCGTGGTCTTCACATCGACTTTACGCAAATTTTGGCTTTTTAATTGTTGATTTCTCTTTAACGGTGAACTTTACATCCATGATTTTTGGAGCAAATGTACAATTCGTATATGTACTTTGGTTAAAGTTGGAATTTTTCAGAAATAAAGCATAGTTATTTCGCATTCATTGAAAAAGTCGTTAATTAAGACTCAAATTTACACCGACATTAATACCGATAAATTACAAAAACCAGTCAAAAATAACTTGCATTCTATGATTCAAATAAATTTTTCAGGTTTTGACTTTATAGTGAATAACTTTTTATAAGAATATAAGAGAGTACTACTATTTTCTATAACGTTAAAGATACCATATCACAAAAATTAGCCGTGTGTGATTCCGTTAACCCAAACTCGAAAACTTAGCGTCTTTTTGGACCCTGGGCACCCTACTAGTAATTTGTATCGTTTTCCCCTCGCTTATCTTAGCGTACAGAGTACTTCCGCAAAAGCCGTATCCGGTTGACCCGAACTTACCAAGAAATTCTTCCAACGTATGGCAAGCAATATCTTTATTATTCATTGCACAAGAAATAAATCTTAAACCATTGTTGTGACGTCATTCTATTGTATTAACTGTGGATTCTTTTAAAGAACCCACGGCTTCCCCTCTATTGTTTTCTCCAATTTCAAGTTTAAAAACGTCCCGAAGGAAATGTATGTTTACTACATTTCATTGCGAACTGATTGTCCGATCAAGCGATATAGTTTTGTTCGCATCGAGTGTTGAGATACCTTCGTTAGGCACGGGATCTTTTTGATATTCGGAAAAAGGGGGGGGGGGTTTGCTCGGATTTTCACCCCAGTTGGGAAACGTTTTTGACCGCATACTAGGAAATATGTTGCTTGTTGGGCGAGTTTTTTTTCTATTTTCTATTGAACAGCGCGAGGTCAAAATTATTTTTTAACCCAGGTGCTGGTGTCTTATTTTCTTAGCATAGACCGGGGCCAGAAATTCCAGCCCCACCCCTGAACATCCAATGGTCCGTGCTTTACTGGGTCATTTAAAGTAACCTATTGTACATGTTGTAGAAGCTGGTGACATGGTATTTTATATTTCCTTCAAATATAACTAGATTCAAAATATATATCTGATTAATACGCGGAAATGTTCTATTTAATTTCGATCTTTTCTTCAGAACATAAAAGAAATTATAATCTGTTACGAGTTCCCCATCCAGTTATCACTGATAGTTCAAAATATATACAAAATTCTGCATCGAACTGTGGTGAGAAGCACAGTCATAGATAACGGGCGTTTCCAGCTGGGATGGGATGATCTATTTCAGTAACCTCGGTATTTTGATATTTCTTCAAGAATATATGCATTTGGTAGAAAGCAAATTAAATGAAATCTTTTTTTCATGAATTCATATTTTTCTGTACCACTTAGCTGCTTATGAAAAAAGGGCTTTGACAAAGCAAAACATTGAAATTTCATTAACAGGGGTAATAACACGGGATCCCAAGCTCTCTGACAGCCCGGAGCCCATGTATGTACAGCCCGGATTCCTATGAGTGGAGCCCGGAGCCCTATTGTTGGAGCACGGAGCCCTTTTGATAAAGCCCAGGGTCCTTGTGTTCGAGCCCGGAGTCCTAGTTTTCAAGGCCGGAACCATGTGGTGTAGCCCAGATCCCAACGTTCAAAAACGGTTGGAGCCTAGGAGTCAAGAGCCCATGTAATTCCCATGAACAGAAAGTTTTTGGCAATTTTCTTGTTAAACAAGAATTTAAGGAGACCTTTACCTAAGCAAAGAAATAAAAGGACTTTATAATAGTTAAAATTGGACTTGAACATTATATTCCCAATCCCATTAAATTCATGTGTTACTGTTTAGAAAAAGCTAACATTAGGCCATATTAAAAAAAATCCCAGATTCCAAAAAATCAAAATAAAATTCAGTCAAATTTTATTTTGATTTTTTGGCAAATTTTGGTACATTTCTGATATAATTATAGCATTTTTTTTTCACAAAATGATGAAAATATAAAACGAAATTCGCCCACCCGCCCAAAATTTTGAGAAAAAAAAAATGGATGAGAATCCAGGAATTATCTTATCATGGCCTTATCTTAGAGTTTCATTTATGATCTGTCCTAATGAAACATAAATTGTCGAAATGGGAAGAATTGCCTAATGTAACCAAATGAAACTTATTTCAAAATTCACTAAATTAGAATTACAGGTACGTGGATATTAAACTGTCATTTATTTGTCGAGTCATGATAATGTAGTACTAACCTAACATTTTTGATAATTTGTTTTGATAAACATACTAAAGAAACAAACATCAACTTATTTTGTTCAATTTGAAAAAAAGGTCACTAGTGCCGGGCGGGGGGGGGGGCGTACTCCTTTGACCCCCGCTGGATCCGCCACTGTTTAAAAATTTTTGGCGAATTCTTTTCATCAGTTTCCATTGAAAAGGTTTTTGTATGATGGAACTTTATCAATAAATAATATAATAGACGTTTCAAATACGTACAGCTCAGTGAATAGTCATTTTGTCAATTTTCTTCCTTTTTTTAGGGGGGATAAAGATTTTATAATATATACAAGTAAACATCATGTTTCTTTCCTTTTTTCACTTTTTATATTTATTTCCAATAGGAAAAGTGACTCGATTAAACAAATATAACCAAAAATTATTCTCTTCTTTCCCCTGCAATTTCCTCGTGAAAGTACCCTGGGATTAAAAATATTAAAATATGTTTTGGTAGAAAGTATTTCATTATAAAGGTAAAACTTACGCTTTTCTCTCCTCTTCGTTCTTCTTTGATAAGGTTTACAGGTTTTCAACACTATTCACCGACATTTTTTTTTACTGATTTTAATGCCCTTTCGATTCACTTTGAAAAATACATATACCACAATTGAAGTTTATCTGAGTATTAGATATCGTTAAAAATCAGATGTTTAGAACAACTTCATCGGTATAATTCTCCTTTTACACTGGGTGAACTTTCATTATGAAGAACAGCAATGAAAGCGTTGTTCCATTTGCTTAATCTTACTATGTATTTATAGGGATTTTGTCCCATGTACATTTACTTCATATCTCTTTATTACTTCAACTAAATTGCGATTAACCTGTCTTAGGTAAACATCGATTAAGATGTAAGTTTTTATAGTATTCGTATATTGCCTACAATTATCTAAAAAACTTTGCATTGATACATTATGATGTTCACAGACCACTGAACAATCATGTAATATTAGCTACCTTTTGTATTTTTCCAGACATTAACGAATGCGATAGTCATCCTTGCATGCATGGAGGTCATTGTGTTGATCTTATTAATTCCTACCAATGTCACTGTAAGCCTGGTTATACTGGGAGCAATTGTCAAATAGGTAAGTGCTATTCGATATCAGGAAAGGCAACAGTGTTCAAAACTGTTTGTGATCTTACCTTCCAACGAAGCATATTTATCTTCATTTATACGTTATGCGATAGAAGCTACAAAAACCAAGACTTCACTTACAAATGAGTTTTATTTAACGTTGGAAATTGTAACGTGGCCTCCACCACACGTGCTTTGAGTACTTTGGTTTACTATCTAGCAATTACTTGACCCATTTGTGAACTTTAGTGTAAACTAACATTTGACACAAAACGGATTATGTTTGCACGAGTAGGAGTCCGAAAATCAGATAAAGCAATCGGTAACAACTATGACAGAGTTTGTGTGATGATCATGGTGATGACAAAGTGATTTCATGGTACATTTCAAACATTGATGAGTATGAAAAACATCAAAATATTATTATTATTATTTTAATTTCTTGTTCATTGTATTTCAGACACATGATTTCTACAACAACTAATTCTAAGATAATCTTTTTCTCATATGTTCGAAGTTGAATTCCTTTTATGTCGCAAAAAGAAAGATATCACCAGCTGATCGATATCAGCAAAGCAAGGGATTATAGTTAATTACCAATTATTCAAAAATTCTACTGGTTTCCCAATAAATAAAATGATATAGAAAAAAACATTCATTTATCGAAGAAAAAAGAGTTTCGGTTAATAAGAATTTTTTTTCCTTTGATCCTTTTTCCCAGTGGATAGGCAACCAGGATATAGTTTCGATTGGTTGCGTTCCCGTGAAAAATTGCTTAAATGTCTAGTATTCTGTAAATATAAGAAAAAAGGCTATTAAGATATATGTATATATATAACAGTATGTCATTTATAGTAATGTAGTATTTGCACTTTAGATAAATTTTGGTTATTAGGGGAAACTTGTGGAAACATACATATTTAGTTGGTTTTTGCTTGAAATTCTTTCAATTTACATTAAAATGTGTATTTGGAATTCTGTGAAAAGTTATACCATACCAACAGTTTTACTCACGAAATGTCAGAAGCAATGCATTACAAGCCCATTTTGCGGTAAATATTTGAAATAATTTTTTCTAATAGTTGGCAGCATCATCATTTAAAATTGTATGTGGTTTATTTCAACTTTTTATAATCCGTCCTTGGCTGGACGTATTATTGTAGACCGATGTCTATCTGAATGTCTGCCCATCCGTCCGTCCACACGTCGTACTCGAACCAGATATCGCTTTAACTATTTCTCTTGAAACTTTGCAGGATTACGACATAATAAAACCCCCATTTGTTTTTGTCGTCGGATCTTTCGTTCGGTAGTAATGAGAATATTTTAAGAACATGTCCTTTTCCCTCCACATGTCTTACTATAACTGGAGAACGCTTTGGTCATTTTACTTGAAACTTTGCAGGATTGTTAATAAGACAGAGGAAAACTACCATAATTTTTTAACATTATTTTTTAATCGGTGAAATTTCCTTTTAAGAGTTATTACACTTTGAATGTTCCCAGATCTTAGTAAATGCAGTCTTTATTATTTAAAACTTTGATATTCGTCTATTTTATGAGATCACTACCCCTAATCCATAGTTTTTTTTATTACCCAAGGTCAGACAAATGGATTGATCCATATAAAAAATCTCCTGCGTTAGTAGCGCTTCCCCTCATTTAAAAATTTAAGAAAAGAAGGTACGATTTTAATTTAAAATTATCAATTTTCTAACATGGACAGTAATATTCCAGCTACTTCAGCTTAGGGAGTGTATGTTTAACAGCTGATTCGTTACTCGAGAGCTAGTACAAAATAAACAGACTTTTTAATTAGACATAGTTATCTCCATGACCGCCTTATTAATCAAGGCTTCAAAACATTCCGTTTCATACGATGATTAAAAAAGTTCTTTAATATATATCAGTCCTTTGTGGAAAAAAATTGAATTCTGATTCAAGATTCTTGCTTTATTGAATACTGGGATGGTCATTTCTTTTTACTGTCTACAACCTTTCATTGGCAATTGCTGTTGAGTTGCTTCTGAAATGACTGTACCAAGTCAGGACCATTGCGGTCAACAATTTTTGCCGGTGGTTTCCACCTGATTTGTTTTTTGGTCTCATGCACTTCGGCTCCTGACCATTCTGTTCGGTAATTTTGATATTATCCCACTTAAAGAATGATATATTCTCTTGAAAACGGTTGAGATCCCAACCCCAAAAAATAAATATTTTGATTACTTATGACTTGAGAAATTGAATAAACAATACTAGAAGTCCTTTGGGATGGTGCCCCGACATCCCTTACTTAAATTATGATATATCATCTAGAAAACAGTCGACATCCTGAACCTTAAACCATATTCATTTTTATTAGTCTTGATAAGATGAAATGATTGATACATACAAGAAATCCTCTGGGGGTAGTTCGGCCAGGATCTATACAAGTAAGAATATGGTATGAATATATTATCAAGGTTGATCAGATGGAGTTTTAGTTTCAAAGATCATTTAATCAATTTGCTTTAAAGTGAGTTCAGGTGCATAATGCGCTCTTTGCGCAGCTATTTATTCATAAATACAATTTCTCTTTTTCACCTCGTTGATTGTTAAAAATGTCAAAGCCCAAGAACATAACTTATCATCTCATGTACTTGTACATGAGATGATATCTCATGTGTACACTTTGTTCAATTACTTTTATCTAAATATATGTAAATTCTAAAACCTAAGGATTAACTCCCTCCATCGTAGTTTTGTCCTTAATTATATTTGATATTACTGATTATTCGGATTTGGTTTGGTTTTTAAACATTTTTCGAAATTATGGATTTCCTTTTTTTGGGTTCTAGTGCTGCTGATGAGGAATTAATTTCCGAAATGGCCATACAGCTCATTAAAATTATTGCAGTTGGAGTTAACATATGCGTTATGGTCTCATGTTCATTTACTCCATATCCTTTCGTAAAATATTAAACTATATTACTACTGTATGTGATTTTGTTTGTTTTTCAGACATTGATGAGTGTGAAAGTAATCCATGTTTACATGCTTCTTCGTGTAATAATCTGGAGAATCATTACACATGTAATTGTTTGCCTGGGTACACAGGTGTCAACTGTCAGACTGGTACGTATTGAACATAGTCTGTGCCAGAGACATCCTGAAATTGAGTTTATTTTTTATTCCTTTCATATAAAATTGACTTGCTACCATGAAAATTACCTCTTTTAAGTGATAGAATTTTAAGCTTTACAGAAAGGCTGTTTATTGAGCGATATCTACGTATATCAATGAAGCAAATTAGAGGATAAAAATTTTAACGTCTTTATTCGAGCTTGTCAAATTTATATTAAATCTATAGTTTTTTTTTATACATTGAAGATTTAAGGGATGTGGTTCTAATAGTATCTTCTGTATTATACCACGTGTCACCTGTAAACGTGGAATCCATAACCAGAAATTCCTGAGGTTAAGCATTCATTACAACAGTTTCAAAACACCAGGCGCTAAAGTAAGCTGATTTTTAAGAGAATTTGTTAAAAGTGATTGCAATATGTTATCAAATTAAAAAAAGCCACTAAAAGTTTTTTGTTTTGCTAAAAATTTCCTAATAAACGGCTTTTCCGCCGTTTTTGGAAATGTTTCCTTTTGCAAATTTAAAAAACTATAAAACAGCAAAATTCGAAACACATTGCCTTTTTTTTTAAAGATTAAACAAAAATGTGCATGAAATAGTTGCTGTCTGTTTATCAAACGTACGCAAATCATTTGCAAAACACATATGAATCAAGGAGGACATTATCAGTACGCCAATGATCTGGTATATCCCCTTTTCTTTCAAAGGATAAACATGTACATCCTTCCCTATTTGTCCAACATTTTGTAAAATATACATTGTTTATATGAATATATATTAAAAAAGATGTTTTCATCCGAAAAAGGACAAATATAACAAAACAAAAGGCTGTATTTTGGTAACTTTAGCATGTTTAGAGAAAACATACACGACATGACAAAAATTTAAAGAAAAAAAAATAACGAAGCTGTTCTTCATCTTGAAGTCACCATGCGACCTAGTTTCAAGTATAAGTTATACTTGTAAGTCTCAGCAGTAACAACAGATCTGTTACTTGCTTCTAAGGAGGTACAAAAACAGAGTTTACAAGGAGGTACAAAAACCGATTTTATACTTTATTATTAGAATGTTCTGATCACTGACGAATTTTTAAACAGACATCTGTAATTCATGATATTGTACCTTTTCTATGTTTCCAGATATAAACGAATGCGATAGTCATCCTTGCAAACATGGAGGTCATTGTGTTGACCTTATTAATTCCTACAAATGTCACTGTAAGCCTGGTTATACTGGGATCAATTGTCAAATAGGTAAGTACAGTGAGATATCATCAAAGAAACAATATCCAAAACTGTTTGAGACCTGTCCTCGATAAATATTATCTTAGTTTTTGCTAGAGAAAGCTAAAAAAACAAAACAAACAAACTAAAAAAATAATATTATATAACACTAACGAATATTACTAAGCGTTGGAAATTTGGAAATGTAGCGTGGTTTTGACTATTTTCTCGCAACTGGATGCTGATTAATTTGTGTACAATGTTCATTGACCAAGGAGTAGTGAAAACCTTTTTTTCTACCATTTTACCCACGACGGCTGATGTATGTTGCTATCTTAGACAGCGCAATTGTTAGCAACTCGTACAGAGTTTGTGTGATGATGCCAGAATTATTTTTGACAAAGCCTTATCGATATGCCATGTATCTGTGTTATTTCTCCCATTCTAAATATTTTTTGCAATTTTGTTTTAATAGTTAGAATGTAACTTATTATTCATTGGTTTTTATAATTTGTCGGTGTTAAGTTTGGAATAAAAATGGTCATGAATTTTAGATATTTTCGTTGAATGCAACATTACTTACTTGAATTTTCGAAATATTGAATTTAAAGGGAAACGCAACTATCAGCTGTACATATGTGCAAAAATCATGAGTGTCATAACTACCATTACCGAGAAATCGACAAATAAAAGCATTAAATTTGCGTAAATTTTTTTTTACGTTAATCTGATATCTATTTCGCTTGATAAACTTACGAAGAGCGACAACTCTAATCCATATGAAGGTAGAATAACTCGGTAGCCCAAGTCACATCAAATTATTTAGATCTGTTGGAGATTTTTAAATTGGTCGAATTTCCAATTTTCATATACAAGTTAATGTTTACACATTTAAATTGAGATTTACTAATCATGTAGATGATATAACATGGTTTTCGTCAAGTTTTATTGGTTTTATTAGGTTTTATGGTAGTGCATGATTTTTATGGAAATTTACTTAAGTAATACCAAAAACAAAAATGTGATTTATTTTGCAGTGGTCTTATTCTTTTTTGAAGAATGAAGGCTGTAAAATTTATTTCAAGGTTTCCTTTAAACAATGGTTCAACAAAAACGTAGAAATAACTATTAATCATAATTGAAAGCGTCCTTTATATATTTCAGGTGCAAATATTTAAAATTGCACACCTCAAAACACAAATGGTCAACGTGAAACTTGTTAAATGAAGATAAATGACAAATCATTGCAAAAAATAAAACAATGAACTCTCTCTAGAAAATTAACATTAATTTTTTTGAATTTCGTTAGGGGTTTGTTGGTAAAATGAAGCCAACTTTTAGTTGCGTGAGATTTTCTTAATTTTTGGGAATGACCTTTAACCCCATTTTGAATAAAATGTGACCAAATTCGATCTCTACGACATTGTTATTTCGATACGCCATGGTTTTCTCTTTCCAAAAATGTATAAAACAGGTGTGTGTGATTCCGTTAACCCAAATTCGAAAAAAACGTCGCTTGGGCACAATACTACTAATACAAAACATCAAATTATGTTTTGTCTTTGTTTCTTTGTTTTTCTGATGTTGCCATTGCCCTTGGATTATTCGTTTTAGACTTACAATCAGGTTCTCACTTAAATTTTAATTCCTTGTTTATTGTATGTCGCACGCATGATATCTACACCTTAATCCAAAACAATGCCCTTTTTGATCATATTTTCGAGCTAGACTTCGCTTTTTTTATACCCCGCCACGCGTAGTGGCGAGGTATTATGTGATACCCTCAGTCGTGTGTCCGTCCGTCCGTCTGTCCGTCCCCCGAAGGTTTCCGACTGATAACTTGTGAACAAAATAACATAAGGTCATCAAACTTGGTATGTAACTTGTTTACCACAAAACTCAGGTCAAGTTCGATTTCTGGTTTTGAGGTCCAAGGGGTTCTGGAGTTATGCCCCTTGAAACTTTGAAATTTTGCGAATTTAGGGTTTCCGACTGATAACTTGTGAATGAAATAATATATTGTCTTCAAACTTTGTATGTAACTTGTTTACCACAAAACTCAGGTCAAGTTTGAATTTTGGTTCAGAGGTCCAAGGGGTTCTGGAGTTATGCCCCTTGAAACTTTAAAATTTTGCGAATTTTAAGGTTTCCGACTGATAACTTGTGAATGAAATAATATATTGTCTTCAAACGTGGTATATAACTTGTTTACCAAAAAACTCAGGCCAAGTTTGAGATCGGGTTCAGAGGTCCATGGGAGTCTGGAGTTATGCCGCTTTAAACTTTGAAATTTTGCAAATTTTAGGATTTCCGACTGATAACTTGTGAATGAAATTATACACTGTCTTCTAATTTGTTATGTAAGTTGTTTACCATAAAACTCAGGCCAAGTATGATTCTGGCTTCAGAAGTACACAGGGATCTGAAGTTATGCCTCTTTTAACTTTGAAATTTTGTGAAACGTGGCGGGGTATCATGTAATGCACCATTACTATTTTTATGTTTTTGGCAAAAATTAAGACGTACAACCGCGCCGATTTAAGTTTAAACTTTCATTCATGCCAACTTAGATAAGTGTCATTCTATTCAGACACAACAACAGTAAGAAACGTCATAAATTAATCATCCAATAACAATGACAATTCCAAGGAACTATTATCACGAGGAAGAAAAAGTGACAAAATGTTACATTGTGTATGAATGTACACTATATTGTGTCTGTTTCGTCCACATTTGATGACAGTGTGTTTCCTTTAACACACTTTGTAGAAGCTGACAAAAGATATGAACGTCACAAATTGACGGTGGGGACAGATTTATTGAATCGGTTCTAAAACTGCGCCGAATAGTCATTATTTATATAACTGATCTTATCTTAAATAGTGTTTTATAAATGAAACGAGAAAAGTTCAAAAATAAAGTCAAGAAAATAATTATCATATCCTTTCATAAAATAGGATCCGATTGTAGCTGTAGTACACGTCACATAACGTGAATGACCTCACATAACGTGAATGAAAGAATTTTTCGGGGCTACCGTTTGTCTAAACGTCGAATGAATACCCAATAAATGTTCAAAAATTCTTTGTGGTGATTTATTCATTTTTACCATGCCTAATATATGATGTTTGTATGACTGTAAATAGCATTTTTGGATGTGTGCGTTGTTGGAATAATTCATTCCGGGATGATTTAGGGCCAATTCAGTTCTTTTCCTAAAGCAAATTTATACAGTTCTTTTCCTAAAGCAAATTTATATAAAAAAAATGTCGGTTCTTCCTTTTTTGGCACTAGGCAAATAAAAAAAAACACAAATAAAATTGAAAAAACTAGGAAAAACTTTTTCCGTTAATTCACTTCTCCTCAATTGTCAGAATAAACCGTATTTGCAACATTATTTTTTCTTCAAATCGTAACCAAATTATTAATTTTTGTAACAAGTACAATTAGATTATCAAATTTCACTTGCATCAAGATTGAATAATTTTTTGTTACAAAATCATCGAACCCCCTACCATTCCCTGAAAATCATTCGTCCTATAATAGAGATGATAGAAAATTTTAAGCTGGGTTAAACCCATTTGCAGTGGGTCTATATTCTGCTTTTCGGCATAAGCCGAAACGTGTGTTCCGATTCCGGAACAGTAGCTACAAAACCCAAGAGAAAGTTTCCATTTAGATTTTCAGAAATTAAATGAAACCAAATGCAGAAACTCAGATAATTGGGTATGGTTCATTTGAGGCGACCCTCATGTGTGTTGTTGATATTTTTAAGGCGTTGCACACAAGACAGAAAGGTAATTAGAGATTCCCGTTTCCTAGTATAAATAAAAAAAAAGATCTTCATCTTGAATAGTCAAATCTTCATTTTATCATAATAGCCAGAAAAAAAAATCGATGCACTGTATAAATTTGTAAAAGTAATCCATCAGAAACAGAAATTGTCTATTTTCTGAACATCGGGTAGAGAATGAGATAGTACAGCACAGGAAAGCAAAACAGCAGGCAGGGGAAATTCTCCTCAATATTTTGACAAAAGGGATAAATTCAAATTATTATTATTATTTCTTTTGTGGCCACTTATCTGAATCGACTGGCCATGAAACGAATGATTGTCCAATTAAAATCTCTATGTAATCGATGAGTTTCATGAGTGCTTTCAAGATAAAGGGGCGTGCTCTAAATCATGCTTTATGACAATATGTCCGACCAATGAGAGTAACATACTCTTGCAACGTCTATCAAATCAACGCACACATGGAAACTGTAAATCTTCTTTGTGACGTATTCATGATTAAAATCTGAGTGGTGAAAAGAATGTATGACAAGGACATAAATCTGTGACGCGTCAACGAACGAGTTTATTGTGTCGCCTGCTGTAAGCAGAGTCAACACATAGGGATTACTATCCGTCGTCTTACGTCGTCGTCGTCCTGCGTCGTCGTCGTCGTCCTGCGTCGTCCCGACAGTTTTTGAATCCACAACTCCTTCTAAACCACTTGTCTGATTCCTATCAAACTTTCAGGATATGTTTTTTAACTGGTATAGGTGTGCACCTGATACTTAAAATTTTGATTTTGCAGATTTTAGAGGTTAACAGGGCCAAAATTGCTCATTTGTGAGTCTGTTGGTTTTGAATCCGCAACTCATTCAAAACTGCTGGTCAGATTCTAACAAAACTTTCAGGATAAGTTGTCCACCGGGTGTAATTGTGCACCTGATACTTAGAATTTTGATTTCACAGATTTTAGAGGTTCACAGAGCTAAAATTGCTCATTTGTGAGTCTGTCTGTTTTGAATCTGCAACTCCTTCAAAACTGCCAGTCTGATTTTAACAAAACTTTCAGGTTAGATTGTTCACCTGATGTAGTTGTGCACCTGATACTTAGAATTTTGATTTTATAGATTTAAGAGGTTCACAGAGCCAAAATTGCTCATTTGTGAGTCTGTCTGTTTTGAATCTGCAACTCTTTCAAAACTACCAGTCTGATTCCAACAAAACTTTCAGGATAGATTGTTCACCTGATGCACCTTATATATAGAATTTTGATTTGCAGATTTTAGAGGTTCACAGAGCCAAAATTGTTCATTTGATAATCTGGTTTGTTAATCCCCAATTCCATCACAACTATAAGTCAGATTCCAACCAAACTTGCAGGATATGTTGTTCAACTGATGTACTTGTGCATCTGATACTTAAAATTTTGATTTTGCAGTTTTAGAGGTTCACTGAGCCAGAATAGCTCATTTGTTAATTCGGTTTGTTTATGTGGAACTATTTCAAAACTGTAAATCGTATTCCAACCAGCCTTTCAGAATACATTGATTACTTGATATGGTTGCGCACCAGATATTCAAAATTTTGATTTTACAGATTTAAGAGGTTAATAGAGCCAAAATAGCTCATTTGTTAATTGGGTTTTTTAATCTTCGACTCCTTCACAACTGTCTGTCAGATTCCAACCTAATTTTCAGTATATGTTGTATATCAGGTCTGGTTATGCACATTATACTTATTTTTTTTAACTGATTCTAGAGGTTTGCTAAGCCACTAAGCTCATATGTTAAATCAGATTGTTAATCTACAAGTCCTTAAAACTGTAATTCATATTCTTAACCAAATTTGCAGAATATGTTTTTCTCCTAATCTAGACATGCACAATATAAGTAAAATTTTAATTTTGCATATTTTAGAGCTTCACTGGACCAAAAATGGCTCTTCTGTAGTGCAGGCGACACAAGTGTTCCATGGAACACTCATCAATTTTGTAGTTAAAACTTTACATCGTGCTTTTACAAAACATGTTGAAGCAAATATTATCTGCTTAATGAACATGACCTGATTATTATAAATTACCAGCTCAATGAACGTGAATTTAGTTTGAGGTTACTAGTAATTTTTTCGGCATTAATTTTGAAAACCGACTTTGGTTAATCATATTCGTTTCATAATACATCGGCAAACGAATACCGAAGCAAAAATGAGGAAAGGGGAATTTCCAAAAAACCAAATCACAGCAATACATATAAAACAAGAAATGGCTTCAACTTTTCACACGTATTTTTTAATTCTGTTGTTGATTTTTTAATTCATTTTTATTAAGAACATAATTAACACAATATTACTACTGCAAATAGCAAATACATATTACTTTGTTTTATTACAGATATTGAAGAGTGTGAAAGTAATCCATGTTTGCATGGTTCCATATGTAATAAACTGGAAAATCATAACACATGTAATTGTTTGTATTTCAGACATTGATGAGTGTGAAAGTAATCCATGTTTACATGGTTCCACAAGTAATTACATGGAAAATCATTAAACATGTAATTGTTTGTATTTCAGATATTGATGAGTGTGAAAGTAATCCATGTTTTCATGGTTCCACATGTAATAACCTGGAAAATCATTACACGTGTAATTGTTTGTATTTCAGACATTGATGAATGTGAAAGTAACCCATGTTTACATGGTTCCACATGCAATAACCTGGAAAATCATCACACATGTAATTGTATTTCAGACATTGATGAGTGGGAAAGTAATCCATGTTTACATGGTTCCACATGTAATAGCCTGGAAAATCATTACACGTGTAATTGTTTGTATTTCAGACAATGATGAGTGTGAAGGTAACCCATGCATACATGGTTCCACATGTAATAACCTGGAAAATCATTACACATGTAACTGTTTGCCTGGGTACACAGGTGTAAACTGTAAGATTGGTAAGCAAAGTACATTGTACCTAAAAAAACTTCCTAAGGAAGAACAACAATAACTATAATTTGTTCTTTCTAACCTATTAAAATGAGTCATATTTACGGTTTTTTACTGTCGTTTAATTGTTTACGGTCACATTTGTCGAAAAATTAGCATTACAATTTTTACGGATTGTATTCGTTATATTGTGTAAGTTAAAGGTTTTGTGGGTTTCTGGTTTTTACAACGGCTCATCTTATACTCCATATTTAGCCATATTTCAGTTTTTGCTAATTTGGTCCAATGTACCATGTAAGTGAGCGATAGCCATCACTTGACAACAATACAACTACTGTCAGTGTTTTCTGTAAAAAAAATCTCTAAAGCTACTTTAACTTTGTTGAATCTTAAGTATAAAAGAACTATTAGTCAACCAGTAAAATACAGAGAAAATTAGAAAAATCTGACCGATTAAACAGGAGAAATTGGGCTTTGAAGTAAACGAAGTAAGAAAGGTCTATTTGGATTGTTTACGATAGTAAAATTTTCAAAAAGTTGTTAATGACTACTAAATTTATATATATATATATTTTCAATTATGTGGTTTATTACTTGTAAGATAATGTTATTTTCAATGTTTGGTTATAAGGTTCTCAATACATGTGTAAATCGCGTAAAAAAAGCCCAGTCCTTGATAGACTGGAGTTTTCTATGTATCGTGTGCGTTTTTGTCACATGTACATTCACTCCATATCCATTCATTTTTCCTATATGTAAGGTACCTATTATCTTTGATGAGTGAAATATATGTCACCAGATTTTTATCTAAATGTATATACAGATTCTTTAAGAATTGGTGATTCTATTTCTTCTCTCCCATTTATTCCACAGAAAGAAAGCCAAAAGATTATGAATAAACCCTAGCTCTTTTTAAACAATGAAATTTGAATTTACCTATATACATCATCAATGCAACTTACAATGAGAGGCCCAAACAGGCTAAAACAACCTTAAATAACTTGTTCAGCTAGATTTTTTATCATGTGTATAATGGAAGGGTAAAATACTTGATTACATTATTGAATAAATATACAGATACCGAAATCCTGACATACTCCAACTAATTTCGCATAATTTACTTTTCAGCTGTACATTGACCCATTTGAGTACTTTGGCAGTGATTTTAAAATAATTCTACCTCGCTAAATTTAATACAGTGGTACCACCCGACCCCTTATTTACCTCAACAACGGTATATTCATTTTGGATGATGGAAATACATATCGTTGAATTCGACTATTTCATATTTCCCCTTCACAAATAATCCTCTTGCTAATTTTTTATACAGGCACTAAGTCCACCACAGGTGATTTTCTCCTTCTCATAATGTTTAATCGTGTCATGATATATTTGTGTGACTTAAAATACCAGCTATAAACAATTTAACGTACAATGACATCACTATTCATAAAGTTGATTTTTGGAGATGTTGCCGTTGTACTAAAATCATCTATTCTATGCGATTGATCAATCCAAGTTAATTCCAACCGGTACTACGCACAATTTACAGACAGGTTTTTACTAACATATGAGTGGTGAAGTCGACGCCAAACTAATTTACATGTTAAGAAGGGAGATAATTACACACGATGCATGACTTTTCGAGCTGTACAAACGTTAAGAATATTAATTAAATAACAATATATCGGAGTTCCTGTGAATTTAGTTTTTGCATATGGCCATTTCGACATCTTACGTACGTGTCTTCAGTGCAGGTATAATTTTAAGGTATACATTTTATTCAACCAAATTCGATGTACATTTGTAGTTCGAAAAAAATATATATACTTTAATTTACACCACAGATATTGACGAATGTGCTAGCAGTCCATGTATAAATAATGGTACATGCGTGGACAAAACCCCTGGATGGACATGCGCCTGTTTGCCTGGGTATTCTGGAACAAACTGTCAAACTGGTAGGTACAGTCACCTTTACTGGATCACATACGGATGTTTTCATCTGCAGAACTCAGATTTACATATGTCGATTTATATTTCTGAAAATCTAATGGCTTTTCAGTTCAGATAAATTCAGAACAGCTTTGAATTCAGGAATCTAAACATGTGAGAAGAAAAAAAAGCAGTTGTGGTGATTATATAGATACAAATGCAAGTAATTAAGTAACAATCCCACGAATGATTCTGATTGCGAATTCACAATTTAATTTGCATACAAATGATTTGTTTCTTTCGACGGGCCTGGCAGGATTAAATATTTTATTTAAATTTGAATTTATTGTCCTTCTGATCAATTCAATCGAATTACTTTGTGTAGTTTTATCTAACAAAAAAATATAATAATCTAAATACTGAACTGCACGCTTGTGCACCAATTTAAACTTGTTTATACTGGTAGCTCATATCTTCGTGGTACGTAGCTACGTCACAGTCAAAATTTGGTTGAAATGAACGTGAATACCACGAAGAAGTGGAACCCACGGAGAAGTGAGACGGGAGTATAAATGTATTAATCTTAATTTTCAGAAATAAACGAATGCCAGAGTGATCCATGCCAACACAACAGCACATGTATTGATTTGGTTAATGATTACAAATGTGTTTGTACAAATGAATCTACAGAACATTGCGAACAATGTAGGTGGAAGACTAAATCAAATACATAAATCTTTTTTACTTAGCAGAAATAAAGTTTACACATTTGCAATGATCCATGAATATTTTAAGCGTATGTTTGTTTTTCGGCTTATTTTGGTTTGTGCAAGTGTTTTTCATTTTATATTCCTATTAAGGGAGTACGAGTGTCAGAAATTTTGTAATTAGAATTAAAATTCTGACCTTTTGTTTTGAAGAACTTTGGTAATAGAACAACATGAGCAAAAAATTTTGAAAAATCATGTAAGAATTTTTGAGATATACATGTAAGATGTCAAAATTATGGCGTGAAAGAGTTCTCTCTAGAGTTTTCCTTCATTTTCCATTACTTGTGTATATGCCTTAAAATATATGAAAATATAATTCGCAGTTGATAAAATTTTGTATATTGTCTATTTTATGCATTCTAAAGTGACGTATGACCCAGAAAATGTGACACATATGCAAAAAAATAACCCTTTTTGAGTGGATAAAACCCGATGATATCGAATGCTTCTGAAATCTGACGCTCATACTCCCTTAATTAATTTTGTCCTACTTTTAGCGTCTGTAATATTTCAATTCTTATACTATAGTCTTATAGATTGAAGAGTAAAGTAAATACCCATATTCAATAACGTGTTTTTACTTAAATAAATTATTTTATCATTAATTTATAAACTCCCCAATTGATTCCAGAAATTGAAAATAAATAAAGTCAAATTCTGAAGTACGAGATGCACATCTACATTTTGTCATAAAGACTGTGGTAAAGTTTCATGGGTACACACTGGTAATGTAATGGCTAGGTCCATGATTTGCTATGGGAAACCCGATAAATTAATCAAATTAAATTCTGAAATAAGAGGTGCACATCTATATTATGTCAGGAAAACTGTTAAAGTTTCATAAAAATCATTTCAGTGGTTCTTGAGGTGTAACAACGGCAGTATAATACCGAAGGAACAAAGGAGTGAAATTTACAAAAATCGAAGTCCAAAGTCAGGGCCAAAACGAGAACACAGAAAATAATAACGTTAGACAAACACAAAGTAACGGACGGACTAATGGACGGATGTATCACAATATATAACCCGCTTTTCAAGTAACAAAATAAGGGAATTAAAGTAAAAAAATGAATGCCCCATTTACAATTACCAACAAATTTCCTTTTCATTACTGTTATATAAATATTCTTTTTCAAATAAGCATCTGTCAGAAAATATTCGCGAAAGTTCTAAAGAATGATGGTCACTCCACAAAATGTCACGGTATAATGTATCTTTGTTTAAAGTTTATTTTATAACTTAATTATAATCCGAACTATCTGGTCGATGATAAACAGATTTTGCAGTCATTTAGTACTTATTTTGCTAAGTTTTAATCCAGACTAGCGTGGCCATGAAATAAAATCATAGCATTACCACGAAATGTATACCAGTATTCAACCATTAACAACGATAGTCATCGATCAAACAGTTTTGTTATTTGTAATGACCATTCTTTCCTGTTTTACTACCTATTCATACGATATAAGTCATAAACGAATGGGACTCTAATTGTCTGATTTTGATATTACAGACAGTGAAATTCCCAGCGAATGATATAATAAAGTCGTCATGAATAAGACAATTTTCTGAATATCTTTAACACAAAAATTCCCTTACAAATGTAATAAGAAGGATAACAGGAAAATTACAATTACATGCTACAATCTGCAGAGGAACTACACAAAGACAACAGACAAACATAAACAACGGTAGGAACTCGGAACAGCCGGACTTAGTACAGTACTGACACAAGCAAAAGCCAGTGGTATGACTTAACTGGTTTATTGGTAACAAAACCTCCCCTTTATCTCTCCCGTTTCCCTATAGCATAATAAGCATACGCCTATAATCCAATAATAAAATACAGGTGCACTACCAACTCCACGGCAAGAATCTTGAAGTCTTTTTCTCTTAAGGTAGATGGGTACTCCAAATTTCTTTCCATAGATTTTCTTCATTTTCAGGAAAGTTTCCTTATTATATAGCATTGCAATAAAAAATAAAATAAAAAGGGGGTCACTGTGCTTGTTTTTGAAATAACTGACATCAAAATAATGAAACATTTCTAATGAATATTTTGGAAAACCGGTATTCTGTTGTTTTTCTTTAAAACTATTCCATAGATTTTACTCATATGTTAGCCCTTTGAACATACTTTCAAAAAATAGAAAAAAAATGGGGGACACGGACTTGGTTTTCCACATAATTTGTAAAATGTGAATGTTCAAAGTTTTAAATAACGACTCTGTAAAAATGTATTAAATGATAAAAGTTTTGGACAATCTACAATATTCGAATAATATATCTAATGACGAGCCATTGTTAATATAGAAATATTATATCTAGGGATGGATCATTGCTCACCACTCCCATGCCTTCATGGTGGCACATGTATAAACCAGTATGGTGGATTTGAATGTATGTCCAAAAACATGGTATGGTGTTATATGTGAATACAAGGAAATAAACCGTACTGAGGTATTTTTAAGCCTATATTCCGATCTTTTTTCGCCAGCATTAATAATAGTACACATGTACATTGTTCGCTACTTACTAATAAATACTTTTGAGATATATATTAATTTATATAGTAAGATTGAAATTTAATTAATAAACATTTTTAATGTTTCTTTTACTTTGTGGTTTTAGTTGAACAAATATATAAAAGTGTATCTATTGAATTAAATCTATGATCTATTTCCGAGATTGATATCAAATCCTAACAAGATATATCTGAAATATTGTTAAAGTAAATGTTAAATAGAAACCAGCCATTTAATAAATCGTGAACTATACAGTGTCGCACCAGGTTGTTTGTATTTAATTATAATCTGTTTTTTTTCTGTTTCCATTTCCAATATTACATATAAAATATATACAAAAAACATCCAATTGCTAAATCTTAAAACTAATTTCATGAACCAAATTGTCTGTAAACATGATAATTCTCTACAGAATGTAAGATTTGAGCCCTGGTCATTTATTTCAATGAAAGATGGACGCCATCGGAGATCTTAGTTTCAGATGGGACTTGCAAATTCTCATCTTGATAACCGTTTGCATTTAACAGGTGGAGGTATTTAGTGATTTAAGATAATTGGCGACAACTGTAGAATTCAGATTCTCTTAGGAGATCATTGTTGTTATAAACAGTTGATAAAATATATATATATTAATAAGTTGCAGAAAAAATAAAAAACTAAATTAACGGTTTTCTTAGTTCCCGTGAAATGCATTTTCCAAAAGGCACGACTGTGGAGAGAGAAACAAATATTTCGTACTTGTAGTTTAATTGACGCAGTCAAATTTCTACAATATGTGAAAGAAAATAAAACTTGATTCAAAATTAACTATCTTTCAGACATGCACAGATCTAGAATACACAGAGTGTTCCTGTTTTACACATAAACTGAAACCAAATCCAAAGAAAAACAAACTTCTAATAGGCACGGTTGGTTTTCTCATTGGATTGTTCTTGACATTTGCAGTGTATAGTCTGGCTGTCTGTTGTAATATTTTGAAATGCAAACCAAGAAGAATACATCCAACACCATTACATCAGAATAAGATGCTTGAAACAAAGACTGAAACAGCAACCGAGCTGACGCAAAAACGAACAACGCCTTTCTATAAGAACAGATTAAAGAAAGAGTCCGATACTATACCGAGACATACGATACTATACCGAGACATAATTGTTACGTTGACCATACTGGTTTTGATTTTATAAAACTTTATACAGATAAAGATGGCAACTGTAAAGTACCAAGATGTCGACATTACAAATAGTTTAGTCGTTGATATATTATATATGATATGATATATTATTACGACAGTGTATTCAAATAGAGAACTTTTGAATTGTGAATAATCTTGTGAGGGCAAATAGACAGAAGTGACTGAACGTCTACAATCAGCGCTACGCGAAAATGTTGTTATTAGAAAATAAACATTCAAAACATCAGTGTTGAAAGATGAAAGCTGTTTCCTTGGTGTCACAATCATAAACTTCACTAACCAACACTGAAGGTAATTGTGACTGATTTAGACATAATAGTGTCAATATATGTCAGTATTGTCTATTGCAAATGTACTAATATTGTAAATGGCAAATGTGTCAGAAGTATTAATTGCTAATGTGTTATACTATTTAAAGTAAATGTGAATCGCAAATGTGCCAAAGGTAATGCACCAAAGCTACTTTGTTCCTTTGAACATAAATAAATATCAAAAACTTTCCGAAATTCGTAGTTGGTGTTTGTGAGACACTTACGATACCCACTGAAATGAATCCTAAAACGGAAAGGACCAATGTTACCCATAACTATTCGAAAATCCAGAAATCTTTTCCTGAAAAGTTTTTGGGAAGAGTATTCGTCAAGACTGTCGGCAATTCACTAGGTACTAATAATGCCTCAATCTACTTCCCAATTAGTTTTTATGCTCATGAGGTTTGGATTTATTTCGATATCTCAACAAATACAATCTTATCACTCTAATATTTTGAGATTCATTCAATGAGCAATTTAATTCAATTTATGATATTACCTGACAAGTTCCCATTGTAATGATTTATATGAAATCCTATATATCGCCAAAGGGCAAAGCTCTGCCTTCAAAACCTGCACATGGATTTATAATCTCAACAGTCAACGAATGAAAGAAAAGCAACGTCATAGATACATCGACAAATGAATACTAAAGTAACCAAAAAGGAAGAAAGGAAAATAATCTAATATGTAAAATCGATTAAGTAAGTGAGAACCGAACATCAGTCAAATACGAACAATCCAAGGACAATGGCGACGAGTACAGCACAGAAAGAAACCGAAGACACACACATACAAAGATGAACAACACGTACCCAATACAAAACCATGAGTAAGATCATGTGCACCGATAGAGTAAGTATGCTTCTTACAAGACAACATGAACATGTCAATTCCGGTAGTAAAGTCAAATCCGGTAGAGGAAAACAAAATTTAGCTGTAAAGAAAAAGATCTGTTGTCATCTGGGAAACAGATGTCCCTCAGCGGTCCATCTGGGAAACAGATATCCCTCAGCGGTCCACTAAATCGTGATGTCGGCCGTAAAATCTCTGTATAGTAAAGTCTTCAAGCTATGGATAACCTACCCTTGTTTAAGTAGCCTATTTGTAAGCAGCCGAGCTCTATCAAGGTAGTCATTGTATCGACTACAGGCCCTTGCGTAGCAAATAAGCTGGGAGATGTAAACTCCATAATCAACATTGAAATATAAAGGCAACACAAATGGGGACAACACGGCAAAGAAAAAGCAAATAAACAAAAATGAAAAATAACGCAGCAATAATATAGTCCTAGCATGGTGAACCTCTACAAAAAGGTGGAGAAATCATCGGGTGCTTCGGAAGTAAACATGAACTGCTTCACACATGTCATCCGTCACATAGTAAGCTTTATAAGGTGGTGAAAGGTCTGTTTGGTGGCTGATTGGTAATAATGGATTTCACCAGGCTCTTACTACGTCACAAAAACTTTTTCTTCAAATTAGCAGTCAACCGGAACAACATAATAACTTTGAACGAAAACTATAATATTTGTCCATTTAGAGAAAAATTAAATTACACAAAAATCCATACAAGGAAAGATACATCACAACCTCTCCACCTTTTCAACAACTGCATAGTCTATGGAGCTATGATTTTGTAAGCAGTCAAAACGGCCATCAAGCATACTGTTCGAATATCCATGCCCAAAGTAATATTAATCACGCGTGGAAACTTTGAAAGTTTTATTAGAGATTCTTATGGCTAATGAGGACACCATACCCAGAAAAAAATTTACCATTTAAATTTCTTTGTTCTTGAATATATTGTAGTACTAGAGTAGTTGCATGTTAAGTGAAATTTTCAAACCTCCTTACCAGGCTTTTTCTCGAGATAAATAGGGCAAGAGTTACCTGTCCCTTGGTATTCATGAGTATTAACAACAACGATATATTATGGCAGACTGTAATGTGCATGTTATTAGTAGGGGAAAAAACTACCATCAGTGGTATAAGCTGTGACTATTGAATATATGATTTCGATCTTGCCACCTGGTAGCTTCACAATTACCAGAATACTCCCTTAATTTGCTAATTTTTTACGCCTTTTTGGCCATTGCAAGACCACATTTCATGCCATGAAAAAAAATGCGTCATTCCAAATTCGATTTTTTCATTGAATATATTATTTGTAATCACAGCAATTATATATTTAAAAAATCAGTATAGCAAACTAGGCTGTTAAGAGACCTACAACCATTCAAAGTTGACAACACTGCCATCCTCCCCTCAAAAAATTTTGCCATCACTAGTACAAAAACCGGAACTGATGTCATCGGCTGTGCTTGTAGCACCAAAACCAAACTGTCATAGTTATGTGACTGTATACGGTATGCACTTGCCTAGAACAGGAAGTCGTAGGTTGCACATGCCAAATCGGAAGTGGATACTTTCTTGCCTACTGTTAAACATAAATTCAAAAAGAGCATTTTCATTTTGTGATATATTTTAATTTTGTGATATATTGTATGATAGTTAGACACGTGACCTGCAGGAGTCTTATAGAGAGTTAAAGTAGCGTGCATGCGGGACCGGAAGTAGTGTGTATATCTTGTTGGCCACCATTTTGACCGGGAACGATCTAATATGCTGTATACAGATATATTTTGGATGACGTTGATTATATAAAGGAGTAACATATGTTTCATCTTCTCGGAAGTGATCTTATAAAATGGAAATCAGCAGTGGCTTGTTCTGGGAGTACCAGTATTAGTATTACGTCTGCGTTAATTGTTTGGTAGGGGGAAATAGCTTTTGTTCTTTAGGATGACTTCCTTCTTTCAACAATTTTCGTGTTTTATTTTTTCATAATTTCCCCCTTTCTTATTTCTTGGGTGCATTATTTAATTTTTCAAAACTATCTCTCTATTTTATTTAATTTTCAAAATTATTTTCACCTTTTCAGTCCCTTTACAGTTTTATTTTATTATCATTTCCCTTTTCTCACCTTATTTCAAGATTTGTCATTCCATTCGAACAATTTGAATTTCCCCCCGCAATTTTTTACCATGGCAACGGTCGCCGTTTTGATATTTTAAAGGCCAAAACTCGTTTCTACACATGCTAAGTCGTCTTCCTGTAAAATTTCATTCAATTTGGAGCAATTTGAATTTTTCTCCGTCATCTTCTGTTGCCATAGCAACGATCGTCATTTGGATATTTTTAACACCAAAACTCGTTTCTACACATGCTAAGTAACCTTCCTGTGAAATTTCATTGCATTCTTTGCATTTTGATTTTTTCCTGCCATTTTGCTGCTTTGATCACGTAACAGCTGTCCTCATTAACCTTAAATCCCGTTTATTTTCCCCAAAACATTCCCTCAAAATATTCGATTTTTTTCACCCTCTATACCCAAGTTCCTCGTGATAATATATCAATCGGAATTCCCTTGCTGTTGTATTGGGGTAAAAGTCCTCATTTTAGAAAAAAAATTTAATACATGTAATAGGAAAAGTTTGCTGTGATTAAAAACAGATGTGCATTATTATAGTTGATTTTCTTATTGATGATATATTTGCCATATTTCGAGGCAACAAGTTTGCGTACCACTGGGCACGAATTTTGCCCTTCTACTCTAAAATTTGTTCTTATACTCCAACGAGACAAAATTTCTTCGGGACTTTAACAGGCTCATAGAAAAAAAAAGATACTACATTCTTCAATCTCTATAGACACATTATGTCTCCACCCTCTTTTTAGCGAGAAACATGTTTTTGTCTTGACCGCCCACCCGTCTGTCAGTCACATCTTTGATCCGATTGCAACCAAACTTCACAGGATTATTGCAAACAATGCATAGTTACGCTGATTATGATGTCAGAATGCTCGAGATTGATCCTTTTTTTTTCGATCCATTTTTTCAAAGAGTTTGCATTTCATAACGTTTTGTCATGTTAAATAACAAAATACCGAAGTTACTGTTAATTCATTTTCTGCCTATGCGCATTTCGACAACTCTCATCAGTTAAGATAAAACAAAAATATTTGATAGTCCATTAAAAAATTCAGGAGAACCAGTCTACTATTTGGTCTACTAAGTAAGTTTGGTCTACTAGTATTAAAAATGTAACATGTTTAGTATTGAACATGTTACAAAATGTCACTCACTCGTTCCTGAAATTGAGGTCAATGCGTATGTCAAGAGGAAATGTTAGACTGATGCAAAGTCATTTGCTCAAAATATGATAATTCTGATTAAGCATCACATGAAAAGGTTTTATTTTAGATAACCTTGCAATGTCGGCAGTCTGTTCGTCGTAAACTTTTCCTTTAATTTTTTTATGAGAACCACTGAATGGATTCAAACCAAACTTAGCTTCAATGATACTTATGGACTGTGCTCATGGAATCAGTAGTCTACATGTATTCGGTCTTATTCGTATGTTAATTATACTATTAGGGAAACAGGACAAAGAAAGGCAAGGTTTGGGTACCAAAAACCCTGGCTTTTGCTATTGTCGGTATCAAGTCCAGGTTTGACTTTATTTGTGTTCTTCTTTTACAGTTTTCTGGCAGATTGTGGCAAGTAATTGTAATTTTCAGCCATTGTTTCCTGTTATCTCTTTTTACTTAATTCATATGTTGACCATGTGTTCTTACAATGGTGTTGATCCGTCATCCAACATGGCTACCATTTGGGAACAGTTTAACCCAACCCCCTGATATAAGCACACAAAGATCACGTATAAGAAAACCGGTAAATTTATTCAAAGCAAAGCCTAGCATAAATGTTACTTATGAGAAAAAATGTTATAAATTTACCTACAATTAATTCATTCAAATATGATATATAAAAGAATGTTAATACACAAAAATCTCTAAATTATGTCATAAATTGAACATAAAAAATACGAGGCTACAACATAAGTGTAGCTTAATAATAAACGAAGTTTATCTGTATATGGGCTGTTAAGGTTAATGAGGACAGCTGTCACATGATCAAACCAGAAAAATGGCGGGAAAAAATAAATGCTAAGAATTGAATGAAATCTGACAGGGAGGTTACTTAGCATATGTAGAAACGATTTTCGGTGTTAAATTTATCAAAATGGCGATCGTTGCTATGGGAACAGAAAATGGCGGGAAAATTTCAAACTGTTCCAAGTTGAATGAAATTTTACAGGAAGGTTACTTAGCATGTGTAGAAATTAGTTTTGATCTTTAGAATATAAAAATGGCGACCGTTGCCATAGAAACAGAAAAATGGCGAGCAAAAAATCAAGTTGCTCGAATGGGATGAAAAATCTTAAAATAAGGTGAGAAAAGGGCAAATTATAATAAAATAACACAGTAAAAGGACTGAAAAGGTGAAAATGATTTTAAGAATTGAATAGAATAGAGAGATAGTTTTGAAAAAGTAAATAATGCACCCAAAGAAATAAGAAAAGGGGAAATTATGATACAACAAAACACGAAAATTGTGGGAAGAAGGAAGTCAACCTAAAACAACAAAAGCTATCTCCCCCTGCTAAATAATTAACGCAGATCCCAGAACAAGCCACTGCTGATTTCCATTTTATAAAGGTCACTTCCGAGAAGATTGGAACAAGAAAATGAAACATATGTTACTCCTTTATATAATCAACGTCATCCAAAATATATCTTTATACAGCATATTAGATCGTTCAAGGTCAAAATGGTGGCCAACAGGATATACACACTACTTCCGGTCCCGCATGCACGCTACTTCAGCTCACTATAGTACTCCTTCAGGTCATGTGTAAAATCTTTCATACAATATACAACAAAATTAGAATTTGTAAATGCCCCTTTTTTGGATTTATGTTTTACAGTAGGCAAGAAAGTGTCAACTTCCGGTTTGGCATGTGCAACCTACAACTTCCTGTTCTAGTCAAGTGAAGACCGTATACGGTAACATGACAATGCTAGTTTTGTTTTGGTGCTATAAGCACAGCCGGTGATGCCACTTCCGGTTTTTGTACTAGTGACGGCAAAATTTTTTTAGGGGAGGAGGGCAATGTTGTCAACTTTGAATGCTTGTAGGTCTCTTAAAAGCCTGGTTTGCTACACTGAATTTTTAATATATTATTGCTTTAAATAATATATTCAATGAAAAATATAAAATTTTAAATGACACAATTTTTATTTCATGGCATAAATGTGGTCCGGCAATGGCCACAAAGGCGTAAAAAAAATTGCAAGTAAAGGGAGTATTTTGGTAAATTTGAAGCTACCAGGTGGCAAGATTGAAGTCTATTCTATGCTAGCACATATTCAATAGTCACAGCTTATACTACTGATAGTTATTTTTCAAATACTAATAACATGAACATCACAATCCGCCCTAATATATCGCTGTTATTAATACTCATGAACACCAAGGGCCAGGTAACTCTTGCCCTATATATCTCGAGAAAAAGCCTGGTAAGGGGGTTTGAAAATTTTACCTAACATCCAACTACTATAGTACTACAATATATCCAAAAACAAAGAAATTTAAATGGTAAATTTTTTCTTGTTACGGTGTCCTCGTTAACCTTAAGACGTTGCACATTGCTTTTTTGAATGTCACATATAATACCGTAGCAAGACGTGATCTGCTAGAAAAGTTTATTATTTTGCTACGTTAACATAGAAGTTTACTCGTTGGCAATGACTCCTTGACTGATTACTAATTAATAAAAAAAATACCGAAGTTTTTTTTGTAATTGTTTTATTTTTCACAATAATAAATGGATAAACAAAGACATCTCACAGATAATTACATGTTCAACACATACAAAACACCAAATAAAAAGTTTCATAAGGGATAGTGACAATTGATACCAATTTAACAAACTTTTCCAAATAAGAAAAGAGAAAAAAAATATAATATTAATAATAAATGACGTATTAACCACTGAGTACTGCATCCAAAAATGCCCATTTTTTTTTAACTAAAACTCTTTGTGTAGGGGTTATATAGTATATTGCTAATTTTTCAATAGCAACAGAAAATTTTAAAAATTCAAGTTCCCCTCAAAAAGATAGATCCGTACTCTTGCATCTGCACATATAAATATAATATTTCAATATAAGACAAACATTGTTTAACATGGCATTTTGAGGACTTTCATCTTGAAACCCTGCGCATTTGCAGAAAAATTAATGACTATAGATTTCAATTTTAACTCCATTGCATTCCCAAAGTTTCTTTTGTTTCAAAACAAAAGGGGCACAACTCAGTTTCTTTCAGATTGCACTTGTACAAAAAGGAATTTGTTGGAAGAATTCTATGTAATAATTTAAACTGGAGAGGCTGAAGCTTTGAATCTTTTGTTACTGAAAAAGATAACTGTCGTACTTTGCGAAAAAATCAAATCTTTCGATCTTTTTTCTGTTTGATACAAGGTATTTTATTTAGTATTGCTGATCATGAGAATATGCAAATTATTGATTTATCATGGATTTAGGTCTTTTTTTTCATCTGGGAAGTTTATTGCAAATTGGGTTGACTGATACAACCTACTATGCAATAAACGATCAGAGTGTAGCAACCAATTTTACTGTAAAAAAATAAATAAAACCCATTGTTTGCATGCATTGCTCTGTCATTAGCTGAATTTTGGCTTTTTTATTTAGATCCTTTTGGTTATTTGTTCTCAATCAGATTAAACATGTTTTTCGGTTAATGGACTCGCAAATGTTTTGGTTTGATCTGCACTACTTGTCGAAATGCACATATGCAAAAAATGAATTAACAGTAACTTCGGTATTTTGTTATTTACATTTAGGTAGTTAATTTTAGTGTGTTTGAAGATAGAAAAAAGAAAATAATAATCATTTACCCTCTTATTCGAATGATCTGACTCTGTAGGACTTTGCAATACAACATTTCAAATCTTTAAAATATTTTCTGCTTTATACAAGGTATATTATTTGGCATTAATGACCGTGTAAACATGCAAAACTAACTATTTGCCATGCGCTTAGGTCGAATTTTTACTCTTGGAATTTTATTACAAAGTATGTTGATGATCCAACCTACTTTGCAATAAACCATCTGAATGTAATAATCATCTTTGCAATGAAAAAAAACTATTGTTTTGCATATCAGATATTTTATTTGACAGTTTTTGAAGATGGAAACAAGAAATAATAATCATTAACTCTCTTATTCGAAAATTATGTCCCTGTCGCATTTTGCGATAAAAAATCAAATCATTCAAATAGTTTCTGCTTTATGAAAAGTAAAATAAGCATGAAAATATACAAACTTTTCGTTTATGATGGGAAATTTTACCTGTAATTCTGTATAACGATACAAAAAGTTATATTTTTTATCGTTTTTTACCCTGATTTTGTGTTGCACAGATGTCATACATTGTGTACTAAAGCACTAATACCATACTAAAGCATAAATATCATACAAAAGTAATAATGTTGAATGAATACCACAAACGTAGCATACAAACAAATTACTTGTTCTATACAAAGCGTACGTATATGTTTCACTAGCACACATGTTATGCTTAACACTGCGCTGACTTTTGATATACTTCACAAGTCTACTGTTGATGTTACGGCGACTTTCAAATTAAAAGATATTGTGCCCATAACTAAAACGTTTTGATATTTCTACAATGTACTTGCTGACGATATTTTTCCAAAGAATAAACAAATGACTCACAATTAACTGAAATGTTGTCTGAAATATGATTCTTTTATAATTCAAGACTATTTAATGGGTTTGAGTCATAAATGGCCACTCTGCTCAAATAACGTATCTACAGAGAGTCAAATAAAACTTTTGTCATTTCTAATGCTAAGCTTTGAAGTTCTGATTATTCATTAATACACATTCTTACTACTCCGTGGTCAGGTTTAGTGACCACCAATGATCACATGAATTGACCCTAATACCTGGCAGATTTAGGCTCACATCTGGGTGTACTCCGTGCAACCCCCCCCNAAAAAAAAAAAAAAAACAAAAACAAAAACAAAAACAAAAACAAAAAAAACTGAATTTAATAGAAGACGGAAGACAAAAGACACTACATGCCCACAAAACACATAAACACTACATATACAACACAAATAAACTACCAGAAGGGTAAGCATTTCCTGCTCTGTATACAGCACCCGTCACACTGTCAGTGGGTCAATCCAGGGTAAAGATAAAACCGGTAATGTCAAATCCGGGAAGACGTGAATATAGCAGAAAATGTCAGTTTACATTTGTGACACTGACATTTCTTATCTATCTATGATGCCGTGGTGACAGCCATAGAATTTCTGAAGGGACGAAAGTAACAACGGCTGAACATATCCCTTTTGCTCTTTCCACAGTCACTGTACTGCACGCTCTACAGTAACGAATTAATTGTGAAATATACGCTCCATATGCTGGTGAGTTACGTATATTGCTGCAGAGAAAGAGAAAATTCATAATTTGAAAGTCAAAATCATCACGTTTGTCATATAAACGTGAACAAACTAAGGAAACATCTCATCTCTAGGTTAAAACGACCCAAAACAAAGCATCTAGGTACGGTCACCGTACGGTCTTCAACACAGTGAGGGAATTCACACCATATAGCAAGTAAAACAATATTTATATTTTTATTGCAAAGTGGGCGATTATATTCTGACGGTTTATTGCAAAGTGGGTTGAATCAGTCAACCTAGTTTTAAATAAAATTCCAAAAACCCATGATATATGAATGGTTTGTATATTTTCATGCTGAGTAATTCTTAATATATTATACCTAGTTTAAAACATTAATATTGAAAGATTTCATTTTTTTACTGCAAAGTGCGTTTTTATTGCAAACCGGCTTGTTACACATCAGTCAACCAAAGTTGAAATAAAAGTCAAAGATGGAAACAACCAATCCAAATCTATGAATAGTTTGCATATATCATGCTCAGTATAAAACTAAATACAAATGTAATATACCTTGTATAAAACAGAAAAAAATAAAAAAATTGAAGTTGTTCTTGCAAAATTCAATAAGGACATTTGAAAAAAAGTGCCAATGATTATCATTGTTTTTTTTGTTTGTTTTTATCTTCAAAACTGCCAATACTTCAGCAACTTTTCATATCTAAATAATATTTTTATAAGTCATATTGTATAATCCTCCAGTCGCTCCTCTTAGAAATAGGTCCGTGTGAGACCGGAAGATACACAAGGAGATCCTTAAGGGGGTTCGCTACTCCATTTGAAAATAAATAGGATTTCAAATAAACATGATTATTTGTTAAAGAATAAAAAAAGAAGTAATTTAAGTGAAAAAAAATTGATAGGTTGATGATCTCGTTTTTGAGATTTAAGTGATTGAAAATTTGGCGGGAAACTGAACTCCTCTAGTTTTTCATAGGATTAACATTAACAAGGTTTGACCATGAATGAATGTGACAGAATAAATAATATTCAATGAAATTTTTAGAGAATACTCTCAAAGATGTATAAAATGAAATTATGGCAAAAAATAAGGGGGTCAATAGGCAAAAAAATTATAGTGCTTTTAAATGGATAAAACCCGAGGATTCCGAAAATCTGACAGAAATCCCAAAACATGAAGAGCGCACCTCCTTAAGTCACCTATTTCCAAATGTTTTGATTTGATCTACACTGACGAGATTTTAGTTGTCGAAATGGCAATGTGCAGAAACTGAATTCACAGTAACGTTGGTATTTTGTTGACTTACATTTGACATATTTATCAAGAAAATTGGTAAAAATTTAATTGGAATGTAGTCAAGAATATTGACAAATGCATGTCATTTTTCTTATTTGAACGGCATCGATAACTTCTGACTTAAATGTTAAACTATTAGTTTTAATGGTGTGTGTATGAATTTAATCTTAATCTTATGTGTTTGTATGTAATTTTTTCTGAGTTTCAATGCAACTTCCTGATCATTTATTTAGTATATTTTATCCACATATAAAGAAACTTCCCTGTAAAGGCGCACCAATGAAAGTCTAAATTGTACTGTTATATAAGTTCCTAGTTTCTTACAAAAAGCCAGACTGGCATTCTTTCCAAATATAAACAATTTATCACAACTTCCAATGCTTCCTTCGCCTTAAAATATAAAATAGCTTCCTTATTTTCTACCCCCATTACAGTCAAAACGATGGATATGTCCGTTCGTTGGTTATTTTTTATGTCTTCAATGTATGTGCAGTCGTTAGGAATTCCATTGTCACAGTTTTATCCTTATGGTAGAAATAAAGGAGACTCGTTTGTGCCGACAGACGATGATGGTAGTAGTGACGAAATATATATATCAACAACATTTCCGTACTTTAATCATAATCATGATTCTCTTTTCGTAAGTATTTATTTTAATTCTACATCTTAGAATAACAAAGATAAAAAGTGCACGGTGTGTTCCCTCGGCATGATTAACGCTTTTCTGTGTTCTGTTTAACTATAGGTGGCCCCGCAATTTGTGTATTTGAACTTAATGCGGTCTTGGAGTTAGAAGTCTACCTATATTTGGTTTTATTTGTATGTTTCTTATGCCATAAGGAAACGGCACAGAGAAAGGGGAGGCATGGGTACACATAAACCGGTTTGACCCTACCGCTCTGGATTGCTAGATCCGGTACCATGCTCTGCAATCTCGAGTTCCTATCGTTGTTGGAGTTGTTTTGTTTTTCATTTGTGTTTTTTATATGTAGTTCCCTTGCGGATTGTGGCCTGTGAATAAAATTTTCGGCCATTGTTGATTTTTTCTTCCTACCTTTTCTGTATTTATTTAAATTTGAATGTGACGCATATTTTGAGAGATATAGCGAACTGAAATTAAGTTACCTGTAAAAAAATGATGGAATACACTATCGACCAAGTGCGAATCGATGAGATCATTATTAACGTCTAAACATAGGTAATCAACGATTACAAAGTTTGCCTCATTATGGCACATTGTCAGAGTAACCCAATTTTGCCTGGATGCTGATCTACCATCCGAGATGTATGCATATGTAAGGTTACAGTGATCCTACCATGTTAATGAGTTACTGAGATCTGAACTCATCCAAAAACTTGAATGTAAATCAATCAAGCGTAAAATATAGGTCAAAGTGACCTAATTTTGCCTGGATGCTGACCTACCATCAGAGTTGCATGCATATGCAAGATTACATGATCCTACCATGTATAGTGAATGAAATCTGAACTCGTCCAAAAACTTGAATGTAAATCAATCAAGCATAAAATATAGGTCAAAGTGACCTAATTTTGTATGGATGTTGACCTACCATCAAAGTTGCATACATATGCAAGGTTACATAATCCTACCATGTATAGTGACTGAGATCTGAACTCCGACTAAAACTTGAATGTAAGCCATTCAAGCGGAAAATATAGGTCAAAGTGACCTAATTTTGCCTGGATGCTGACCCACCATCAGAGATGCATGCATATGCAAGGTTACATGATCCTACCATGTATAGTGACTGAGATCTGAACTCGGACGTTAATTTGAATGTAAGTCGTTCAAGCGGAAAATATATGTCAAACCGACCTAATTTTGCCTGGATGCTGACCTACCATCAGAGATGCATGCAAATGCAAGGTTACATGATCCTACCATGTATAGTGACTGAGATCTGAACTCGGACGTAAACTTGAATGTAAGTCGTTCAAGCAGAAAATATAGGTCAAAGTGACCTAATTTTGCCTGGATGCTGACCTACCATCAGAGATGCATGCATATGCAAGGTTACAAGATCCTACCATGTATAGTGACTGAGATCTGAACTCGGACGTAAACTTGAATGTAAGTCATTCAAGCGGAAAATATAGGTCAAAGAGACCCAATTTTCTTGGAGGCTGTGAGATAGCCCAAGATGCATCTGTATACAAAGTTTGATGATCCTACCCTTCATAGTTACCAAGATACATACCTAAATGCGGACGCGGACGCAGACGCGGACGTAGACGCGGACGCCGGGGGTACTCCAATAGTCCTCCTCAACTTCGTTGAGGCGAACTAAAAATAGATACGATCCCGATAAAGAACTTATTACTGAATAAAATCAATAATTTTAATTACAGTAATAATGATTTTGTTAACAATCACATATATTGCTCGATTGTAATAATGATCTCGTCGATTCGCACTTAGACCGACATTGGAAAATACAGCTAATTAAAATTATATGAAAGATATATAACGATAAATATAAAAAAAAAAATAATAATGAAAATAAAAACGTTCATAGTTTAAAGAAAATTAGCTTTTCCATTGGTATAGTATTTTATTTAACATTAACTTAACTAGATATAAGGAGAATAGTTCCGGCAAATCACCAGGCTAATGATCAGCTTTTTGTATCAAGTACCGGGCAAATAACAATTTGCAACAGTCCTGATATGTGTAGAAACTTAGTTTTAATTGATACAATGTTTTCTTTTTATTGGAACTATTTATTTATTGTTTCATTGACTAATTGTCTGCATTTTAAGCTAACATATTTTAAAATCCTGCTCTAAGACCTACTTAACCTCCCCTTGGTTAGCAGGGACAACATGTATAGATTAGTGCACGGAAGGGGCATTGTAAAAAAAATATGTCGCTAAAAAGTCCATTTTTGTAGCTAAAATGTCCACCGATTTCGTAAAAATGTCCTCCTTTTTTGCTAAATTGTCTACTGATTTCGCTACAATTTCCTTTTTATTTTTGCTAAAATGTCTATAATCGATTTTGCTAAAATGACCTCGTTTTTGCTGAAATGTCTACAAATTTCGCTAAAATGTCATTTTTTGGGTTAAAATGTCTACTGACTTCGCTAAAATGTCCTCAAACGATTAGAGTTAAGAACATAAATTACATGAATGTACACATGTTTTAAAATGCGGTCTTCGTGCTTAGCAAGTCTTGACAAAGTATTCCTTACACAATATTTATGAATGTAGTTAATATATTTTTGAAATTTAAGTACATATCAAGTTAGTACAGTAACTGTTACGTTGAACATTCTTTTTACTCTATACAAGTAGCACTATAAAGAATTGTCCGCGCTATAATGGATTTGGTTCTGAATTATGTTACTGTCTTTTAAAGACTAAACTGTCATAACATTTGAATTAAATGCTTCATTTTTTTTCTTTTCATTATAAGAAGCGAACCAGTTTGTCCTCCTTGGATTTTTAAAAAAAAGTTACACCCATTTTTTAGTTTTGCTTAATTCCTTCTGTTTATTGTAGAACTGACACAATTAATGGTCTAGTGCATTGACATTTTCAAAAGGTGTGGTTTTGATTCAGCCAGTGAAAAGGTTCCACACCAGATGTATTGTTAGTTAGACACACGTAAACAACGATAGAAACTCGGGACAGCCGGACATGGTACCGGCACTAGCAAACGCCAGCTGTACCCAAACCTCCTCTTTATCTGTCCCGTTTTCCCATAGTAAAATAAACATACGAATAAAACCCAATACAGGTAGACTACTAACTCCATGACCATAATCTTGGAAGGAGAGAAAAAGACAATTACTAATAAACAATGTAACAAAAATTTACTTGAAGATGAGGAGCATTTCTTTTTCCATTGTCAAAAGAATGAAACATTAAGAAAAGATTTTTTTTATCAAAATAAAAAATATGAATCCACAATTGATGGAAAAAAAATACAAGGAGATTTTTGGAAAATATTTTGTCGTCTGATTGTCCTATGCCCCTTGCTGTCCCTTTCATTCAAAAGTCACTAGCACTGAGGAGAGTGGACTCAAAATAGATGCCTAATTTTTATTGTTCTAAATGTATATATGTTTCATTGTTTATAATTGTTTGAGTTTTGTATACGTATGCTGTCAACCCGCAAGGGTAAAAAATAGCATTAATAAACATACTAATTTTGAAAAATGGGTCAAAAAAGGTTGCTCGTCGCTGATTTGTCGGCTAGTCAAAGGATCCTAGTCTGCTGGTGGAACAATGTCGTACTACGGAAGAGAAATCAAACTGAAAACTTCCCAAAGGGTTTGGTCAAGAATCATCATAAATTTCAGTAAATATCGGCAGTATCAGTGAGAGGCCATTATGTGTGTAAAATTGTCAGGTCTCCAGATCTCAAAGCTCTAGATCTAGATCTTACGGATGCAAGCAGAATGTCTTGTCGATTTCCCCTATTACGTAACGGATGTTAGCTACGTCCAAGCTTTTCTGGATTTTTAGTCAATTTCTGGCATTTTTAATAACAGTTACCTAAAACTGATGATAAGAAATGGAGTAGAGTTCATAAAACCTTCCAAGACGGATGTAACCAGATCGCTTGCGAGGGACATGCCTATTATAATCAAATATAAGTCGCGTGCTTCCGATCAAATATAGTGCGTAGGTTTCTTTCAGAATTCATTTTTGTGAGTCAAATAGTGTTAGTGTAGTTTTACTTCAAACATTCATCGGAAATAAATTGCAAATATTAAATACAAAATACAAACCATTGCGGGTGAGGAACAGTGACAATTTTTTTTAACAAAACATTGTCCATTTTGTTGGGATTATTCGACCCTTTATACATTTCTAATATTTTCACTTTTTTTAATTGTGGCTTACTATACCACTTTTACTTTATTTGTTCATTGTTCATTTATGTAAATTTGTTGCAATTGCACAAAGTATCTGTTTATATCATCAATGTACGTTGTCGTATGAGATTTTAAAGTCTATGAAAACTGCAAGTTCCGTTTCCGGTTTTTGTCATATACTTGCAGATTTCATACGGAGGTTAACAGTTTATTAGATTTTAAAGTCTATGAGATTTTAAAGTATAAGCCGTACGACGGAAATTTTTAAAACTACGATTTTTATATAGAATTTAACGTTGGTATATGATTATAGGAACCAAATGATTTATTCAGCTGTTCAAAATTATTAAAATGACAAACCAATAATTTTAAGTTAACGAGATACTCTAATCAGAGGTTGACGGGGATAGTGGAGATCAATTTAGTTTTGTAGTAAATTGATTTTCAATATTTAGAAACAACTTTATTTTTAAATAGGTTCAAAATGTATGCACTTGTAAACAACCAGTTGGGAGAAACACATCAACTGGGCAACATTTATGCATTTTTACTTTGGGGGGGGGGGGTGAAAAATCAGTTAAACTCAACAAATTGTTTGTAGTTTTTATGTACGGGTAAAATAGTGATTATTTCTATAATTAAAATAATTCAAATCAATATTAAATGAATTTGACATTTTTATATTTCCTTGAACTCCTGTAACTTCTATGGTTGTTACTGTTTTTAGGAATAGCTAAGGACATTATTACCAACCAACCAACAGAGAAACTAAATGGTCAAAATAAATCTGTAGGCATAAAGTATTCTTATACCGAAAGTTAACACGGCAAAAACCGTAACTGGAACTTGCAGTTTTCATAGACTTTAAAATCTCACACGACAACGTGTTGTACAATTCTGATTGTGGTCTGTTTATTTGCGATTTAGTTACTCAGTCGAAATTGGTTTTTAATTAAGATAAAATCACAGTTAAAGCAACTATACATTCAGCTGCTTAGGTTGCTTAATGAACATCAATGCTGATGCGAATTGTACGGTCACATGACATTGTAGTATTCAGACAAAATCTCGTGTAAATTCCCCTTTACACTTTCTTACCTTAAAGATTTATGGCTCAGTTACTAGGTGAAATAGAGATTCCATACATGTATGTAAAAAAAAGAAAAAAGGTAATACCGAATCAGGGTGCCAAGCATCTAGGTCGTATTCCTTTCCAATTCTCGACTTTCTGGAAGAAAATTCAGTTATTTTATAAAAAAAAATAAATCAATAATAATAATAACAACTACAACAACAACAACAACAACAAAAACAACAACAAAATTCTACTCCCATTTCCTGCTAAGGTTCACTACTCATTTACTTTTTATTTAGGTTAATATCAATGGAGATATTACCTTTAAGGAGGAATTAGGGGTATATACCCCAGCACCATTTCCGTATACGCAGAACGCACAAATCATTGGTGTATACTGGGGAGACGTAGATACGACAAACGGTGGTGTTATCTGGTACCGAGAATCAACTAACCCTTTATTACTACAAAGGGCGTCATCAGAAGTGCAAGCTGTATTCCCAGAGCAAGCCAGATTCCATGCAACCTGGATATTTATTGCAACTTGGAGTGATGTTGCTTTTTTTGGTGCTAATGAAGAAGGAAAAACAAAGGTATTTGACTAAGATGTTTTTGACAGCATTGACTATGTGGTATTATCGGCTAATTATCTATAATATTTAGATCAATAAAAATTTCATGTATGGGCAAGTTGAGGCCCTACATTAAGTTGGAATCAAGTTGTGTCATCAACTATTTTTTTGTTTTTTACGCTCCCATTAAATTTTTTCATAATTTAATTAGATTTGTCACAAAGTATGGTATTCAAATAATCAAAAGGTGCGCTTATGTGAATCAAATAATCAGTACTGTATAAAACACAATTACATGTAGCTATCAATGTTAATCATGAATAAATCGTCTAAACAGCCAATGAAAATAAATCTCTCTTGAGTACTAGTATTTATATAAATACAACTAAAAATGACTAAAAACGTTCTGTATTAATATGTATACTTACTTCTACGGGATAAATAATGAATAATTAACTTTTTCTCTACTGAGTTTAACTTCCGTTTTCAATAGGTAAAATGTAATTCTACATGATCATGGTGGAAATTTTGAGACATTTTCGATTTCTGCGTTGTCACGATTTTTCGAGATCTTGTGACAAAATAGACAGTAGAGCTTTTCTTATTGGTTGCATACTTGTGTATGTCGTACGGTTAGGGATTAATGGAAAATCCATATAGCGTCAGGGAGTTAAAATCCCCTTCTTTGCATTTTTGTTAATAAAGTACAGATATTAGTCAAAATATGATTACAAATCCCTGGAATTCCACTTTTGTAATCAGTCAATGGTTATGGCAATTCTAGCATACATCTATTGCCAATCAAATATACGGGAAGTGCTCTTTCGTTATTGGATTCTAATAAATAAATCTAGTTTAAAACGATTATGATTTTACACCGGTTTCAATGATTGACCCGACATATTGAGATCGAACCAATTGTGTGGATATTCCGTATTCATAAAAATAGATATCACTAATGGTCATTTTAATGTTAATTTCACAGTAGGGTTTTAAAAGAGCAAATTTTAAAGCGGTTAAAAAAAGCTCTTGAGTCAGGGATTTGTTCAGCCTTTGTTACTTTCGAACCTCAATAAATTCTATGGTCTTCTCAATGACTTCTTTGAAAGGTATGACGTTGTCGTATGAGATTCTAAAGTCTATGAAAACTGCAAGTTCCGTTTCCGGTTTTTGCCATGTCAACTTCCGGCATGAGAACTGCAAGTTCGGAATTGCGAAATGTGCGGGAAACCTCTGTTTATTCAAACTGAATATCACATTATTTTGCGAAACATTACTTTTTCTTATTCACAATAAGTACTGTTTGTCTCAATTTTCTTTCAGATTAAATTATGTATGTAAATGATTGCACTCGAGCGAAACTGACAGTACATCGCAGTTCAGTGTCAGTCATGATTTCATCATTTAAGTAAAAAATGCACTAAAGTCATTTATAGGCTTATAGAACTTTTGTATTTCTATAGGTACTGGATCAATTAACTTGCAGTTAGATTATATTTGTCCCATGTAGATTCTGCGTGAAACGTAATTTTTTGTAGGATTTCAAAGTGAAAAAAACTAAAATGAAAATGATGAAGAAATATATTCAAAGTTCCTTCAAATTAAGTCGCATAAGCCTGATGACCATTTGGTCACCTAAAACAGGCAGAAAAATAATGGCCAAAATAATTTGGTTATTATAACTAACAAATCAGTTGCTGTGGGAAATTTATATGACTTATATGGCTCAAACGTAAAGTTACATGCAATCCTCAATATTTACTTAAGGCTTGCAAATTTCATAGCTATTGTAAAATTTGATGAAAAATTCTAACAATATACTGTTATTTGTAAGTTATGTGGGTAAAAAATGTTATTCTGACCTTATTCTTACAGATTTCATGGGTGTGGAAATAGTTACAGTTAAAAATTATGATCATTTATGGTTATCTGTTGTCAGTTTGGGTTAAAAAAAAAACATTCTTACCCTTTGCTTGCAGATTTCATGGCTGTGAAAATAGTTGCTATTAATAATTATGATAATTTATAGCTATATATGGTTATTTTGGGACATAAAATATCATTCTCACCTTATGCTGGTAAATTTCATGGCTGTGAAAATAGTTGCGATTAATAATATTGATCATTTATGGCTATATGTGGCCAGGCTGGGTTTTAAAAATATCACTCTTACCCTATGCTTGAAGATTTTATGGCTGTGAAAATAGTTGCGATTAATAATTATGATCATTTATGGCTATCTGTGCTCAGGTTGGGTCTCAAAATATCATTCTTACCCTATGCTTGCAGATTTCATGGCTGTGAAAATAGTTGCGATTAACAATTATGATCATTTATGGCTATATATGGTCATTTTGGGAAATAAAATATCATTCTGACCTTATGCTTGTATATTTCAAGGCTGTGAAAATAGTTGCGATTAATAATTATGATCATTTATGGCTATATATGGTCATTTTGGGACATGAAATATCATTCTGACCTTATGCTTGCATATTTCACGGCTGTGAAAATAGTTGCGATTAATAATTATGATCATTTATGGCTATATGTGCTCAGGTTGGGTCTTAAAACATCATTCTGACCCTATGCTTGCAGATTTCATGGCTGTCAAAATAGTTGCGATTAATAATTATGATCATTTATGGCTATCTGTGGTCAGGTTTGGTCATTAAATATCATTCTGACCCTATGCTTGCAGATTTCATGGCTGTGAAAATAGTTGCGATCAGTATTAATGATCATTTATGACTATCTGTGGTGAGATAGGGTCATAAAATTGTCATTTTGACCTTAATACCTTATGGCTACAGATTTATTTTAACCATTTAGGTTCTCTGTTGGTTGGTTGGTAATAATGTCCGTAGCTATTCCTAAAAACAGTAACAACCATAGAAGTTACAGGATTTCAAGGAAATATAAAAATGTCAAATTCATATAATATTGATTTGAATTATTTTAATTATAGAAATAATCATTTTTTTACCCGCACATAAAAACTACAAACAAGTAAAATTGCATAAATGTTGCCCTGTTGATGTGTTTCTCCCTATTGGTTGTTTCCAATTGCATACATTTTGCACCTATTTAAATATTAAGTTGTGATCAATTTACTGCAAAACTTAATTGAATCCCAACTATCCCCGTCAACCTCTGATTAAAGTATCTCGTCAACATGTATCACTATCATGAAAGTGCGAAAGGGAAAAACGGTTGACTTGCATTCCCTGCGAAATTGACTTGTGTGTTCCAGATGTATTATGGGAAAATAAACAATCAGTTAGACGAAAAATGTGGCATTTAGGTTGAACATACATTTTTTTTCTAACAGAAATTAGTATTTGACGTTAAAATATATAAGTCATGAGCATTATTATGTTTAGAATTTGACATATTTTAAAGGCATTTTACCTACTTATGATTTTAGGTAATAATTTCATTATTAAAATATTTGTTATTTTTACAAAACATGTCTTTCGCATTTAGCAACCTAGGTACATCGTTGTCAAGCCGCATCATATCGTTTCAGCTAAAAATTCCAGTAAATGCGATAGGATTCTGTCTTGAGAGCGAAAGTTAACTTGCACGAGGGCTACAGTTTTCTTGCATGAAAACTCAAGAGGAGCGATAGTTTACTATGATGAATTTTAATAATAGTGCGATCGGACACAAAATTTCATATTTCGTTTGCTAATCACCACCAAACGGCTACTTTTCTGAAAAGGGTACAATAATGTAAATAAATGCTCAATATTGTGCAAACAAAGAGCTTACTGAACGATTGATTTTTAAAAATGTAATTTATATGCTATAGTTCATTGTGTAGTGGGGTAAAGTTGACTCTGATTTATGCTATAGTTGGTTATTGTACTCCCAAAAATAATCATAATTTACTTGGGTGTTCAAAAACAAATGAAAATGATATCAATGAAAGTAACAGCGTTTTAAATATGGAAAACGAATGCTATTTTGAAAATATTAAACGGTCCCAATTTTTACAATGAATTTCTACGCTTTACAAATGAAACATTTTTATTCTTTGTGTTTTAAAATGATGGACCGGGCCCATTTTCAGATTTCTCTATTACCACGAATTTCTACAACTTATAAAATACAAAGAAGTTACAATCATTTTGAATACATAAAAATGTTTACACTCTCAACTGAGAAGTCACATAACATGTCAGTCACATAAGAAAAAGTGAGTGTGGTGTTCAAAAGGTATTCAATAATAAACTAATTGTAATTAAAATTTGCAATTCAAGTTATTATCTTGTGCAACCACTTTTGACAGCTACCACATAAGTGCTAATAATTTGAAAAATTTCATGAGACTTGCGAAATTCAAATAAGTTAGTTGATAACGAAATACCGAAATTACTGTTAATCTTTTTACTGCATATGCGCACCTATGTCTCATTAGTGCAGATCAAACCAAATCATTTGGAAGTCCTTGAACCAAAAAATGTGTAAAAGCTGATAGAGAACAAATAACCAAAAGGATATAAATAAAAAAGCCAAAATTCAGCCAAAATTGATATATAAGTACACTACTGCAATCTTATTAGAAAATGCATTTTCCCATGAGATTTTACTATTTTTTCACTGTTTCCAATGGGAGTTTGAATTACTAGTATTGCCATGGGAAAAATTTTCCCATTTAAGTTAAAGAAATCCCATGGCAATAGTAAAAGTCCTGTAAAAATATTTCAAAGTCCCACGGGAAAAACAAAGGTAGTGAAATACCATAAGAAACTGTATTTTCCATTGGATTTTGAAATTCCTGTGTTTTTTTTTTAATTATCATAAGATATAGAGTAAAAAATATAATTTTTGTCCAACTCTTTGCGATTTATTCAAACTTCTTGGTCATTCTCAAAAATGGTGGCACAAGATTTGCAATCATTGGAATTGCATTTAAATTGGAGTGAGTTAATATTTAAAACACTTTTGCAAAGTTCTCAATATAATTTGACAGAATAGTAAAGTCAAAATGAAATCTTGGAATTTACATCATGGAAAAATATACAGCAGTGATTCACAAAAAAACTGTCGCACATATATAAGAAAATTTCGCTTTCAGATATCTGAAAACACGAGTTAACTATAACGATGAAGTTCTTGACCACCTTCGTTTGTTTCAGTATATATCTTTTATCCCTTGGATTTGATTTGTGGTAAATGACTTAAACTGCACGAAATGCTTTCAAGTCAATAATATGTAAGATTTTAAACTGTTGATGGTGTTGTTGTTCTTAAAATAGCGTTTAAGTCAAATAATTGACCAGAAAACACTCAGTTTGTCGATTTTAATATGGGTGTTGAAAAGAAAAAACTAAGATACAGAACGTAAGTTTAACAAGAAGTATTAAGAAAATGGGATGCAACAATATATCTTGAATTATGTAAAAATATCGTTTTAATTGAGAAAAATCCAGATATATCAGACAACAAAAATTTAGAATGTAAGTAAACTTTACTGTGAATGCAAGTCAACCGTTTTTCCCATTCGCACTCTCATGATAGTGTGTATTGGTTTGTTATTTTAACAATTCTAACAGCTGAATTAATCATTTGGTTCCTAGCATCATATACCAACGTTTAATTCTATATAAAAATCGTATTTTTAAATATTTCCGTCGTACGGCTTATACTTTAAAATCTCATAGACTTTAAAATCTCATAAACATATCAACCCCTGTATGAAATCTGCAAGTATATGACAAAAACCGGAAACGGAACTTGCAGTTTTCATAGACTTTAAAATCTCATACGACAACGTGTCGGTGTCCCAAATGAAAATTGACATTTTTATCTAGATTTCACGCCTTTTTACTAACTGTGGAGTCGACTCACTGACAGTATGATGGGTGCCATGCACGGAGCAAGACAACCTTTTCCTTCCGTAGCACCTGATACAATCCCCGTTCGTATTGGAATTCGATCTCAAAATGTTTTGGTTTTGAAAGTTGTTATTTTTTGTTTTGTTATTTAATTTTTTGTGTGTCGATATATTTATCAGCTGGTATTGCCTTCTATGAATCTTTTTGTCGGGGAACGGGTGACAGCGTTGTAAGAACACCTTGCCAGTTAATATATTTGTTGATGATCCCATATCCAAAACATGAATGTAACGTTGCTAGACATTAAGCAATGAATTCGCTCAAACCGATGCTAGGGACCGTCTTGAATTTCCTATGAGGTATGAGCACAGCTCATTGTTGAAGGCCAATGGTGACTTCGAGCTGAATAACAACAATAAAAGCGTTGTTCCTTTGCATGGTTTTACCCTGTTTTGGTAGAGACTTTGTCTCATGTTCTTTTACTCCATATCCTTCCATTGTTAAGTAAAATTTCGGATGCCGATGTCCCGTAAAAGGTCCTTCTGCTCCTATCAAAAAGTACAGAAACCCTCTTTAGTCAAAATACCCAGCAGCCAAATTTTGAACTACAATTTATTTATTTCCTGAGAAAAACTAATAAACCGAAAAGCTTTTTTCATTGTATTACTTTTTCAGAGATGTACATTTCAATGTGTATTAGCAACAGATGGAAAATTTGCATTCGCAATGTATTTCTACAACAAATTACAGTGGACGACGGGAACAGCTAGTGATGGCGATGCATCCACTGGACTTGGTGGGACACCTGCACAGGTATGTTAAAAATATATTGAGATTGCATTTAGGTCAAAATCGCGCGCAAAAAAAAAATAAAAAATAAAAAAATAAAAAAAAAAGGAAAGATTATCAGAATGGTGATTGCATTGCTATTTTTACTTCGATGGACAACTTTTAATTCATGATGTTCTGTAATTTATGCTCAGTACAATCAAAATATTTAATTCTGAAACAACTTATGTAACTTGTTATACACCACTTATCATCAAGCACTCGGTCTGCATTCCTTGCACAGATAAGTTCCAGCCCCGAGGAAACCCCGGGATATAGAAATAGGATCTAGTATCTCCGGCTTGCGGGGTATGACCCCTCCTAAACGGGCTGATCCCGAGGGAACCCCGGGATATAAAAATAGGACCCAGTATTCCAGGCTTCGGGGCACAACCCCTCCATAACTGGATGTCCGTGGTTGTGCGGGATGAATAAATACACAACTCATCCTTTGGAAGGAATGTAAACTCAGGTCCACGTGTTAGAAGAAATTCCACGCTTCTATCACGTTAAAGAACCCTTTTAGCAAGCTCTTTTTGAGTGGTCCGTAGGTGATTGACTACAAGGCTAAATTCCTCGCAGCTTTCGATTCACACTATTTTTCCAGTGGCATCCCATGACCCTTTTCATAACCAAAAGTGATTATTTATTAACAAACTTGTTCTCTTCATGATATAGCTGAAATATTGCTCAGTAGACATTAAACAACATTCAGTCAATCAATCAGTCAGATAAGTTCCCCATTATAGTCGTGTTTCTACCTATTTCCAAATGAACATCCAAAGCTGCGAAGCGGAAGTTCTTTTTTATTGTATTAGTACATTGTTTGAATATCCAATGGTGAATACATCAGCAAACGAATACCGAAGCAAGAACGAGGAAAGTGGACTTTTCTAAAATCATAAATCCAAAATCACGGCAATTCACAGCAACACGAATTGAGACAGTCTGACAAAGACACAACAAATAAACAAGAACGCCACAAAACTAAGGCACTAGCAGTGTGAACCCGTATAAAAACTGAGGTATCGTCAGGTGCTCCAGAAGGGTTAGCACGATCTTCTCCACGTGTGGCACCCGTCACACTGCCAGGGAAAAGTCCGGTTTTGTCACAATCAGTGTTAGTCAGTCCGGTAACAAACTCTGGATCTACCCAAAAATATCTGTTCTCATTTGTAAAACAGAAACATCGTAATGGTCTTTCAAATCGTGGTGACGACATGTAGTGACAATTGCAACAGTGACTGAACATACCCTTGATGTATAAGTTTTTGAGACAGTAATTTCGCTCTGTTGATAAAATCGCTGTACAAACTACAGGCACGGCAATAGCGAATGAGTTGTGAAATGTACACGCCATATGCCGGAGATGTGGGAATATTACTGAATGAAAGGAAATGGTGTAAATCCACACGAGACAAAGTCCCTACAAATACACGGTAAAAACAAGCTAAGGAATAACGCTTTTATTATTGTGATTCATCTTGTAGTCACCATGAGGCCTTCAACACTGAGCTGTTCTCATACCTCAAAGTAAGTTCAAGACGGCCCCTAGCATCGGTTTGAGCGGAACTCTTTGCTAATTATTGAGCAACGCTTTATACATGTATTTCTGTTCATGGATAATGGATTGTCAGCAAACATAAATTAAACTGGCAAAGTGCTCTTACAATCCCTGTCATCCGTTTCCCGACAAAAGCACTAGTGTCTTAAGCTAGTGGACGATTACAACATATGGACAAACACAGGTTACTCACCAAGTCGATTGTAAGAGAACTTGGCATTATAAATAATGAGATGTGGGCACTTAAAACAGGTGGTCAGAATTACTTTTCGAAATTACGAAAATAAACACAAAAATTTGAAAGTATGATAATGTATCCATATAAGAAATTCCCTCGCGAACAAGTATACCATAACTGAAATATATACAGAGCATGAATCTCTTGCACGGAGAATCTTTTAACGGATTCCACACTGCAGGAGAAACAAACTCCAGTCGTAAATGGTGAATGAAAGGATATGGAATAAATGCCCATGAGACAAAGTCTCTACAAATACATGGTAAAAACAAGCAAAGGAACAATGCTTTTATTGTTGTTCTTCATCTTGAAGTCACCAAAAGACCTTCGACAATGTGATGTACTCATACCTCGTAGTAAGTTCAAGATGGCCCCTAGCAACGGTTTGAGCGGAATTCTTTGCTAATTGTTGAGCAATGCTACACCCATGTCTTCTCTGGTCATCGATAATGGGTTATGGGTTGTCAAACAAACATTAATTAAACTGGCAAAGTGCTCTTACAATCACTTTCATCCGTAGCTCGACAAAAGCACTAGTGTCTTAAGCTAGTGGACGAGTACAACATATAGACAAACACAGGGCACTTAAGTCGATTGTAAGAAAACTTGGCATCTAAGTTGATTTGACGGTCAAAAACATCCATTTAGAGGTTTCGCTGCAATTTGCCAGCAAACTGTATTTTTGATCGTCAAATCCTTCGATTGATGGCCTCGGATATTCAAATATTCTACTTCTATAGCTTAAATGTATTTTTTGCCAACATTGCACTAGTTTCTGGAAAAGCGAAGATAAAAGCGCATGTGTATTGAAGATGCAAACGAACGTTGCAGTACAGATAAACTGACTTCGCACATGCCACACTTAATTAAATTAATTCAACTTTAAACCAACAATTTTTTATACAATTCCTCTGACTATCATTTCGACAATGTTTGAATTAGTTGAGGGGAAAATAACATATTCTAAGAAGCTAATCGAGAAATAAATTACAAAATAAAAGCTCTAGGGAAAATTAAAAACCTTAGTTTGGCATTTTTATGCCTTTTAAGTACATACATCCAAACATATATTGAAATATCATTTACAAAGCGCATAAATTCAAAAATTGTCCTTCCAAACTTATTAATCCGTTGAACAAACTTATTCAGAAGGATATAAATACAGCATTGTTGTTAAATCTTTACTTCTGGTTTTCGTTGGGAAAGATATTAATAAAAACTGCTTTTCATATTGGCAGTATTTTGCATTGCACAATATCATTTTCTTCTTTCATAATTGATGATGTTGTTATACGAAATCTATTTACAAGTATTTCAATTGAAGTTTCATATGAAAGAAGGCTTGATATCATTGTCAACGGAAATTATGTCCGTAGCTAGCTGTCAGTAACTACGAGCATTTGTAAGGAGAGTACCAATGTGTATTGTCTTCATGTTCTATGTACTTCATTGTAAAGGTACTCGTCTTAATAAGTTGGACTTTTTTCTAGTTTGATTTTTACTGTGAATCTTTTTGTGTATTTATTTATCAGCCATTCACCACACATAGGGGGAGGGTTTGGATCCAAGAAAACGAGTTTAACCCCACCACAATGTTTGTGTCTGTCAGGAATATGTTGATCATTGGCTTGTCCTTGTCTTCTTATAAAATTTTAGTTTCATGATATTCGGGTTATTGGATGCGGTTTGTTTCTATTGATTTATTCACTTTTTTTACTATTTTGGGGGCCATTTAGGGTTTGCTATATGGTATGAGGTTCCTCACTGTGCTGAAGACCGTACGGTAAACCCTAGATGCTTTGTTTTGGGTCGTTTTAACCGGGACATGTAAATGTTGTCTCCTTGACATTTACCCCATTTCCTGTCTTTTCCATATTGTAACACGTTTACATTTTCGTCATATTTATATGACTATTGTTTTATTTATTACATTTCATTCATATTTTCATAATATGAATTATGCGAAATCACTGAATGTAAAGGAGTGATCACCAAGTAAAGTTCATTTTTTATATTACCCGAACATGCCAAACATCGTGCGAGAGAATTTTGAAAAAAAGTAAAACCAATCAATTGCCATAAGTTGTCGAAATGCGCATCTGCAGAAAATAAATTCACAGTAACTTCGGTATTTAGTTAATTGCCAACATGATTTTTTGAAATAAATAAAGATTTGGAAAAAAACTTGTCGTATTCTGTCATGTTTCAAAGAGAGACAATTAATGCCAATATATGAAAGAAGCTAGAATTAAGTTGTGTTACACTTTCAAGTTTCGTGATGTGTATTGTCTTTTTTCTATTATTTAAGAAATATATATATATATAACATTGAATTATCATTTATTTTTCAGGTTGGATTTGATGCCGGTGACGGTACCCACTTTTATGTTCTCCCAGGATCTAGAACACCATCTGTGACTCGTGTTACCCATACGTCCAACATTGATGTTCCTGGAAAGTACATGTTTAGAGTCGACCTTGCCACTATAGAACGTGCTACTAGTAAGTTCCATTTTATATGACGAAATTTCGTGGCATTTTCTGTTAATTGATATTTTCTCCAACTTCATAGTGCCATTCAACATACAATTGAAAAGCACATGGATGAATAAATTTTCCACAAGTTTTGATATCTACACTTTTGGGGGTTTTGGGTTTCAAAAGTGGTTGGACTCAATGACTTATCATTCATTTTTAAATCCCTCTTTTTAAAAATTTGTCTTCAACATAACTTGTCATTTTGAATAATGATCAACACTTTTGGATGAAATCCTTTCAATAGAATGAGGTATTTCAAATGTGGATAAAGATTTTTTTTAAAAGTTGTTAATCAAATTCTGCAACCAAAGATTTTTGAAATCTATAACGACTTTTAAAACTAAATTAAGATGAAAATGAATGAAAAAATGGGTTTTCAAAAGTGAAATCAAATTATGTTGACAATAAATTTAAAAGGAGAAGGGATTCAAAAAATGGTTAGGGATTTCCAAAATGGTTAACAAGACATTATGGAACATTTTTTGAATCCAAAAACCTCATTTGATATTAAGGGATCACATTGTTTTGTTTTAAAAAATAGTTCTGCCACCTGACTTTCCGTTCAAAATTCTAAGCATGAAGAGTGACAACCTCTAGAAAAAAGTTTCACTGTAACAACTGTCTGGTTGTATTGGAACAATCAAATCATAAGAATCACTTGTTTGGTAACACGCTTGAGTATAGGTGTGTAACTACCAATTCATTTCTCCTGCATTTTCAAGTAAAATGTGGGATTTTCAAACATCTCTGGTCTCTTTATTTTAAGTTCAACCTTTCAAAAGGACATACATATACGAAAAGGTACATACTTTTTCTACATTAAATGAAAATTTTATAATCCCCTAAACCAACGGAGTTGGGGAGGGGAAGTAGCATCTCGCCCGTCTGCCCCGTCCGAGTGTCCGTCCGTTCGTCAGATCTTAGGTTAAAGTTTGCGTGTAGATTCATATCTGAGAAACTACATGTGGCACATCAATCATCTTTGGTCAGTGGATGTGTCATTGAGAGTGTTGCTGCTTCAGATGATAATTGGGTCACTCTGACCTACATTTTATGATTCAATGACTCCGGTAAAAGTTTGCGTTAATGTTCATATCTGAGAAACTATAAGTGGCTCATCAAACATCTTTGGTCAGTGGATGCGTCTTGGTGAGTGATGCTGCTTCAGATGATAATTGGGTTACCCTGACCTACATTTTATGCTTTAATCACTCCGGTTAAAGTTTGCATTAAGGTTCATATCTGAGAAACTACAGGTGGTACATCAACCATCTTTGATAAGTGGATTTGTCTTGGAGAGTGATGCCGCTTCAAATGATAATTGGGTCTTTCTGACCTACATTTTATGCAATGACTCAGGTTATAGTTTGCGTTAGGGATCATATTTGAGATATTGGAAATTATAGAGTAATGATATTATGGATAGTGATGAGGAAAAAGTCACAATGACTTACATTCAACGCATGAGGGTCTCTGGGTTAAGTTTGCATTAAATGCATACCTGAAATACTTTTACTTGTTTAGAAATTATAATTTATTAGTAGTTGCATCTTGGATGGTGATGAGGCTGCAGATAATAATTTGAAATAGTTTGTTTATTTTTTATTTAGGAATAAATTTATTTCATTATCAAACATGCGGGAGAGGGAATCAGCTGTCGTTTCCTACTGCACTGGTCATGCTTTTAAAACCTCCTAAGAGTTCCCGAAGTATTAGGAATTGTCACCTATAGAACCCTAATATATCAATGTTTAAATGGGCGAATCATTTATCAATTCCCTCCAATAGTATTTAAGGTACAAGGATACAAGGTTTATCTTTGGATTCGTACCTATTTTTACAATGTTCCAAGATTGGTGGTTTGAATAAATAACAAGATACCAAAGTTACCATGAATTTAGATTCTGCATATGTGCATTTTGACAACTTATGTCTCTTGAAACTCTTATAACTTCTGTTAAGGATGTTTTCGATTTCTGTCAGATTTTCGGTATCCTCGGGTTTTATCCATTTAAAAGAATTATAATTTCCCCTTATTTTCTTCCATATTTTCATTTTATACATCTTTTAGAGCATTCTGTACAAATTTCATTGAATTCTATTTATTATGTCACATTCATTCATGGTGAAACAGTGCTAATGTTAATCATATGAAAAATCAGAGGAGTTCGGTTTCCCGCCAAATTTACTTAAATCTCAAAAACGATACCATCGACCTATGAATTTTTTTCACTTAAATTATCTTAATTCTCTAACAAAAAATCATGTTTATTAGAAATCCTATTTATTTTCAAATGGAGTAGCGAACCCCCTTAACATATTTGGATATTCGTTACTATGACATTTGATAATAGCACTATGGTGTCTCGTACACTGATGTCCAACTTTGGACTGTAGTTTTTCAGTTTGCGTAACAATTGTGTCCCATATAAAGTTTTTGTTTCAAAACTTACGTGAATTCATCCATTTTTCTTATGCATTTTGGTTTTTGATAAACCATACCCTTTCAAATTATTGAGAAAAGAATTATCTCTTCCGATCATGTTGTACTTACATATAACTATTCTAAATTGATGAAAAAAAAAGAAAAGAAAAAGTACACTGAATTTTCACATGTTATAATTTGACGGCAAACATTTTTATAGCAATTGATGAATGCGAAAATCAAGTCTGTCAAAACTACGGCACATGTGTTGACATGGATGGGTTGTCAAGATGGCGCTGTGATTGTGTTCCAGGCTTTACAGGACGCCATTGCGAAACTGGTATTTATATCATTTAGTGTCATGCATATTCTTGCACAATGTAACCTGAGGGCATTTAATTACACAAATCTTAATTATTATCTTCAATTTCTATTCCAAATAAATAAAAGAGAAGATTCTCTATAAATTCGAGATACTTGACCAATAAATGCGTATATACGACCGAAACTAAAGATCGGTTACGCAAAATTTTGGACAATCCCGTAGTTTTTGCTGGATTTGGCTTCCTATTTGGATATTTTTTCTAAATGAGTACTTCTTTTTTTACTACTTCTGGATTATGGCTTTCCATATTATTTGATTTAAATGCTGGTGATGAGAGGTTACTCCATGAAACACGTGTACAGCATAAGGAAATTAACTGATTTTATGCAACTTCGGTATTTTTTGTATTTTACACTCGAATTATTAATATAAAATGTAAGCATTTAAATCAAAATACAGAAGTTCAGCAGTGTAAACATCAAAATTGAAGTACAGGCACATCTTTAATATATGCGCAGTCATCATGCAAAAATAAAAAAAAAAACTTCATATCTATAAAACTGTTCGAAGAGTTATCCAGACAGACTTTTTTTTCTTTTATGGAACTCAACAATGTGTATTTTCTCACAAATAGTCGGTATCGAAAATCAAGCAGAATGCTTATCCTTGAAATTTGAACAATCAACAAGCGACATAAAAAAATTCCCGTAAAATATTTTAGGAGTTATCCGAACAAATAATATACCATGTTCATGATAATGGATGGAAGGACTGAGTCAAAAACAATGTATGCAATGGGCATTGTAATATTTATATTTCCTCCAGTTTGCAATGGAATGGCTTAAAGTATTTATTAAATTTAGTTAGCTCATATATGTCGGAAATTACTGAGTTGTAGAACAATGAGAAGTACATTCAAAATTATCACATGGTCAGAAGAGTATCAAAATATTGTTATTTGCAGTCGCTTATTCGCATCGTAATATGATATTTTGAGCACCGATAGATATTCATGCGAACTTAACTTGAAGTTAGTAAAGATATTGCGTTTCTTGTCATTTTTTCCAGAGATAAACGAATGTGAAAGTCATCCTTGTATGCATAGAGGTCATTGTGTTGACCTTATTAATTCTTTCAAATGTCACTGTAAACCTGGGTATACCGGAAGTATTTGCCAAATAGGTAAGTTATATATTATTAAAGTACCAAAAGTATAAAGTCAAACAAGGTCTTGCTCTCCCTGCACACGGCGTTTATGTATATTTATACATCATGGTAGATCTTTGATTCAAAAGGAAAACTTTTCCTTCAGCACCGATTAAAACTACCCATTCAGAGATATGAGGTGGAACGTTGAAATTATTGATTGATTGATTAGTTAGAGTCAGCAATATTTCATTGATATAAGGACGAGAACAATTTAATCAATTAAAAATATGTAAAAGAAGAGAGGAATAACAGTGGAAGGAAAAATCGGGGCAACGAGTTTTGATTGCTACTGGAAAATGGGAGAAATGGGTAGGGGCAGGAGATTTATAAGACCCCAAGTGAACAAATAAACATTGAATCTGCTCTCCTCAGAAAATTATAGAAGGGGTCTTTATACTACCTGGAGATTGGCATTTCTCCACACAGTTTGACTACAATGGTCCGCGGTAGGGCTTCCTTATTATGAACTGACTACCCCGGATATACTGGGCATTCCCCTATCCACCACATGGCGCCCAACAGCTCTGTAGCCGGAGCCCCTGAAATCCGATATGGACAAACCCTCTGAGATAGCTTTTATGAGTTTTAATACTTGGCACATATATTCAGACTTCGATGTTTTATTCAGATATCAAAACAGATCGAGTATATCCATTTAATCTTTGCAAAACAAAAGAAAAAAGCATCGAAGAAAAGGTGACCTAGTATCATGTAATGCACAATTACTTATTTTTGGTAACACTATGGTAAATGCATACAAAGATCTTATAGAAAACAGATGAAGGAATTTCACCAAGCATACATGTTACTAGTTGCTAACCAAATGTCGTTACATTGGTGCAAACATGGATGCGACCTGGGAACTTAGTTAAATATTGGACCCTATGGAAAAAATACATAGAAAGTAAAAACAATGTACTGCATGAATATTACTTATAAGATACTTACTGGAGTTTGTCTCTCCTGCAGTGTGGAGTCCGTAAAAAGACTCCCCGTGCGAGAGATGTATGCTCTCTATATTTTTCAGTTATGGTGTACTTGTGCATGAGAGAATTTCTCATATGGATATACTATTCATACTTTCAAATTTTGGCATTTATTTTTGTAATTTCGAAATGGAATTCTGACCACCTGTTTTAAGTGCCCACATCTCACTATTTTTCTTACATTCGACTTGACGAGTGCCCTGTGTTTGTCTATATGTTGTAATCGTCTACTAGCTTTAGACACTAATGCTTTTGTCGGGCAACGGATGACAGTGATTGTAAGAGCACTTTGCCAGTTAAATTGATTTTTGTTGACAATCCCGCACCCATGACCAATGAAGACATGGATGTAGCGTTGCTCGACAATTAGCAAAGAATTCCGCTAGTTATCCAATATTGTTGCTAGATTGGACAATAGTCTGAAACTGAACACTATATAAAAGTTTCCATGGCTTCATTGGATATGATACCTTTTAACATAGATGTTTATTTGACTGTATATACAGGCTCTTGATAGCCTCTAGTTTCCATTGATAAAATAAATACATGTATATTTGTTTTACTTTATTCATTTTAAGACATTGATGAGTGTGAAAGCAATACCTGTTTACATGGTTCAACATGTGATAACCTGGAAAATCATTACACATGTAATTGTTTGTATTTCAGACATTGAATAGGGTCTGTAAGTCTCGTTCAATTTTGGAACTTCCGGAAACATAATCTGTACCCAGAAGTTGCATTTTAAACAAAAACATATGACGTTTTGGACAACAAATGTGAACGTCATAATCTTGCAACGTCATATTTTGGCGGGAAACGTTTTCAAATAGCAGTTTTATCGTAATTTCTCGGTGTCATATGACGAGACTTACAGACCCTATAGTGCGACAGTCATCCATGTTTACATGGTTCCATAGGTAAAAACCTGGAAAATCATTAGACATGTAATTGTTTGTATTTCATATATTGATGAGTGTGAAAGTAATCCATGTTTACATGGTTCTACATGTAATAACCTGGAAAATCATTACACGTGTAATTGTTTTTATTTCAGACATTGATGAGTGTGAAAGTAATGATTCCACATGTAATAACCTGGAAAATCATTACACATGTAATTGTTTGTATTTCAGACATTGATGAGTGTGAAAGTAATCCATGTTTACATGGTTCCTCATGTAACGACCTGGAAAATCATTACACATGTAATTGTTTGCTTGGGTACATAGGCTGCAACTGCCAAATTGGTAAGAATCATATCTAACCACCTTAAGGAAATCTAGGTACCGTCTTATAAAGCGATTGCTAAATTAACGAGCACTTGTTCCATGTGTCATCTATGGGAAAACATGCATGTATATATAGCTATCGCTTTCTGAAAATACATCTTGTACGAAGAATAAAATATCTATCGAATCGGAGAAAAAATATACAGAGGAAGAAGTGATTAAAATGTTAGAGTTTCTGATCGACAATATATTTGTCCAGTTTTGGAGGACTTGTTTTTCAACAGACTATCGGAATTCCTATGGGCACAAACTGTGCGCCTCTCCTAGCCGATCTGTTTCTTCACTCTTATGAAGCTGAATTCATCGAAGGCTTCTTCAAAATAAAGATAAGCGCCGGCATATGGAGTTTACATCTCCAAGCTCATTCGCTATTCAAGAGCCTGTGTTCGATACAGTGACTTCCTTGATAGAGCTCGGTTGCTCACAAATAGGCTACTTCAACAAGGGTATGTTACCCAAAACTTGAAGTCATCCCTCCAGAAGTTTTACGGTCGACATCACCATCTTGTGGACCGCTATGGGATATCTGTTTCCCACATAACAACAGATCTTTCCCTTTAAAGCTTAATTGTTGTTTCCTCTACGGATTTGACTTTACTACCGGATTTGACATGTTCAACACGGCGGGTGTCTTATAAGAAGCAGGAGATGCTAGCTCTACCGGTGCACCTGATCTCACCCATGGTTTTTTATTGGGTCCGTGTTGTTCATCTTTGTGTGTGTGTGTCTACATTTTTCTTTTCTGTGCCATACCCATGTTGTGTCTCTGTTTTTCCCCCTTTTTGTTTCTAGTGTTGCCATTGTCCTTGGATTGTTCGCTTTTGGATTCTCACTTACCTTTCTTTCCTTTTTATAAAAAATGTCAGAATATCATACATGAAATTGTAATCCTTTGTTTTTTTTCTATTTCTTGAAGGATACATTTGGATAACATCTTCAGATTTTGAACATGTGGAATTGCGTTATTGTCGATTGTGATATGAAATGCTGGACTTTGTGCATTTCCTGTTTTTTATACGTATAATGGTATGGCGCAGTCGTCGCGTCGGCGTCGGCGTCTGTGGCCAGCATAACTTTGTTTCTAGTGGACGGATCATCTTCAAATTTCAGTATGTGGTTTCTTGGCATAATGGCAATTCCAGGTTTTAATTTCGGGTTTGTGGTCCCACCCGTTTAAGAAAAAGGGGGTTAAATTATGTGTTTTCACAGTCTGTAGCCAGCATAACTTTGTTTTTAGTGGACGGATCATCTTCAAATTTCAGTATGTGGTTTCTTGGCATAATGGCAATCCCGGGTTATAATTTCGGGTTTGTGGCCCTACGCGTTTAAGAAAAGGGGCAAAAGGGGTCAAATTCGGTGTTTTCACATATTTGACTGTAGAATCTTTATTATTTATCGGATTTTGATGGGGTTTCTTTCAGTAAACTCCTTAGAAAATTTCCAATCTCGAATATGCCAACGGATTTCACGTGGCATGTACCGTTCACGAGATAAATGGGGCCTCACAATAAAGTACATAACACACGAAAACAATAAACACAGGTACTCTCCGGACAAACGCTCTCAGTTACTGACAGCTAGCTATATCCTTTTATAGACCAATAAATTACATATTGTCAGTATAAATTTTCAAAAATGTTAATCTAGCTGTTATCTCTAATAAACTCAATGTGATGATTTTTTTTTGGTGATTTGCTTTTCTTCAGTTGAGATCATAATACATTTCCCTTGCCACTGCTTTGGATTTTCAGCTGTTTGAATAGGTATACAAACCCTAAAACAACAACAACAAAAAAACAAATAAAAAAACATGAAGTTCAATTAGATACAAATCTCATAAACTCTAAAAAAATCTCCAAGAAACAGACGTTTAAAATAATTGTTCGGTGAAATCGATAAAGTACTTTTATTGAAAAGTTCTCAATTTAGTCACTATTGACAGTTGATATATTATCCCGTTGAAGTTCTAAAATTGTAGCAGAATCGTTACGAAATATATATCATTAGAGGTCTATTAAAGAAAAAAAGTTGCACCATAAACAGTTAATTTTTTTATGCTGCACAAGCGTTTTTGCAGGTGTAACCTCTCATCATCAGTATTAGAATCGAATAATATGGAAAGCCATAATCCAAAAGTAGTAAAAAAGAAGAAGTACTCAATACCAAATATATCGAATACCCTCGCGTACCTATGGTCCACTTTGGTATTTGAACGCGGCTAAACAAATGTTAAGAACTGCGTTTTAAGTCTACGAATTTATGCAATTTATAAATTTTTGAGAACGTTATCTTCAATAAGGACACAACAAGATTTAACATCATAGAACTATATTTTCCTTGTTATGTCCTTTTTTGAATTTTTTTTTACTAGTTGCCAAGGTTTTTTATGTCTCCCAAACGAAGTTTGTAGAGACTTTAAACAGTTTTACTCCGCCTCAAAATTTTGTCCATTTTCTTGGAGACTTATGATTCAATCTTAAAAAGCTTCACAGGAACATAAATCCCTATCCCGAAAGCTGCAGTCAGGTCTTTGAATTTTAAAAAGGTTGCCATAGAAACAGAAAAAAGCAGGAAAATTGAAAGTGCTTAGAATTATATTTTTCTTTACAGAAACGTTATCTAACTAGAAATAGGTTTCTTCTCCCCAAGACTTCAAAATGGTGACCTTTTCCATAGAAACGGGCAAAAAGGCGAGAAAATTGAAAGTACACAGGATAGAATGAAACTTAACAGAAAAGTTACCCAGCTTGTAAAGAACCGTTTTCTAGCCCTGAATTCTGATTTTGGAGTTCGTCTTGGGGACTTTTGTAACAGAATCCTGAAACAGTTATAATTTTATTTTTAAATCAAATTAACTTTAAACTACATTATAGATGTTGACGAATGTGCTAGCAATCCATGTAACAATAATGGTACATGTGTAGATAGAACACCTGGATGGACGTGCGAATGTTTGCCTGGGTTTTCTGGAACAAATTGTCAAACTGGTAAGTACTGTAATCTTGACTTTTTGCTATGAATGTCAACCAAGAATGTGCAATCAACAAAATACACAAAGTCTTGTAAGCTGCATTTTTCTCTGGATCTGCAACACAGATATATTTCGCAGTAATCTTTATATTTGAAGCGAAATATTTTGCCTACTGTTAATTGAAATTTTCACAACTACCAAACCCAGGAAACTAAATGGTTTAATAATGTCCTCGTCTTGTTCGAATGAAGAACAGGAACCAACGAAACTCTCTAAGATAAACATATATACCCCTATAATTGCCTAGGCTGAATATACTTAAAAATGCATCATAGGATTTCCTTTTCATTAGTAAAGAATTCAAATACGTTATGAAGATCATTTACAGATTCCTGTGGCATCAACTTCCTGTTTACAATCTACAGTTTAATTTATTTAATTGTGACTTGACATTTAGTACAAAGCTTTGTTGTGATGGCCAGGATATATTGTTTTCTGTCTCATAAACATTTCTGAATGTGATTTCACATGTCATTGTACACAGGCGTCGTTATCGATGATTCATTTTCTTAAACATTAATGACATAATTGCTAATTTGTCGAAATGGCCGTCCTCAGAAACTAAATCTGCTTTTAATTACATACTATTGGTTTTATACATGGTCTTTGATTTTTATGGTTTCCCAAACGTTTTGGTTTGATCTTCGCTAAAGAAAAATGAGTCGTCGAAATTGCCATTTGCTGAAGCTAAATTTGCAGCATCTTCGGTATTTAGTTATTTATCAAATATTTTGTGGTTATTATTTTTTTAATTTAACAACTATTTTTTAAAAAAAAAATCAAAACAGCATAAAAATTTTCAGGAATGCGAAATGTTGAAGTGACTAACCCTGGAATGTATTGTAACTTAGCAGTTACAGTTCAATATTTGATTATCCGAGGGCGCCAATCGCGAATTTGATGTGCAAAAATTCAGTTTACCGGCGATGTGTAGCAAAGACTCTAAACGGATATATTTGACCGTCAAATCAAGATTGACGCCCTCGGATATTCAAATAATGTACTTTTATTGCGATTCTAATGGAATCCAACGTTTGTTTTGCGTATGCGACACAAGACTAGACATTGAACCTTTTTTTGTCCGAAGTGTGTATTTGACGGACAGTTTTGATAATTCAAACCTTCCGTTATATAGAAGTTGCATTATAATGGATCGATGAAGACACGGTTTAGCCTCTATATAAGTAATGATAAATGTATTAGTTATTTGTTTTCAGAAATAAATGAATGCCAGAGTGACCCATGCCAGTACAATAGTACATGCATTGATTTAATAGATGATTACAAATGCGTATGTACAAATGAATCTACGGGAGAACACTGCGAACAATGTGAGTTGTAAATTAGATTTAATAAATAAAGCTGGAGGACAACAATGAAAGCGTTTTTCAATTACTCTGTTCTCAATAATTAGTAGAAGCATTGCCTCATGTGCACTTACTCCATATCCTTGCATTGTTTATGTAGTTATTAGTACTTTTTTCATAGGACAATGAGGGAATATGTATTGCAGTTGTGAGTCAAAGCTGTGTCTCATGGTTTCGTTACTTTTATTGTCTGTCAGTTTTTAAACATCTTTAAGTTTATGGTATTCCAAATGTTTAGATGTTATCTTCACTGAAAAGACATAAGTTGTCGAAATGTCTATATTAAATACAGAAACAAAATTAACAATAAGTTCTGTATTTAGTTATTTTGCATGTATATTAACTTTCGTCAGTGTTAATAATTGTTCCCATAGATTATTTGCGGCAAAAATGGTAGATACAAAAAAAGTTGCTGTACTACATTTTATAGTTTTCATTTTGATATATAAATAATGTAGCTTTGTTGTAGTGTCTTTATTTTAGTTGATATACACCACTGGTAAAAATACCTCGACAAACGAATACCGAAGCATAAAGAGGAAATGATGGGAAATTTTACATTCATCAATAAAAACAGCAAATTCGGAAATTCAAATTTTACACAAATAAAGACAACATGATAAAGACAATATGAATATCAGAAATGAAAAATAACACAACAAAACTAAAGCTCTAGCAGCGTGGCCCCTAAAAAACTTTGGGTAAGCACTGAATATCGAAACCAAACAGTTTTAATAATAGGTCATCTCGATTGAACTCGAGATTAACCAAAATTACTTTATTTACGGGGAAGAATCAAATTCGTTTATTCATATGCTTTCATATTATTAAGATACACTTTCTGCGACTTAGTTTACCATCGAAAAGACTGTTTTTATATTTGACGGTGTGTTTTTGTTATCTAAACTGAGCCGCTTTCAGAAAAAAAAATATTCCTGAGGGTCAAAATTGTACAGGAAGCTCTTATAGTAAATTCGCCTTGTAAATTTGAACATCATTATATCTTTCTTAGTATTTATCTTGGTTTGAATTGATTGTGGTACTAATATAACTTTTATCAGAACTGGCGAAATGTTGTCATAATATTACCGGGGCCTGGGTGGTCGAGTGGTTAAGGTAGTTCTACTATCTATATAACCACTGTATAGACTATCACCACTGCGGTGTGAGTTCGCGACCACTTTGTACATCACAAAAAGGGTGCACTCGACTTACAGTCGTAAGTGATAAGGTATGCCAGTTACCTGCCCAAGGTCGGTAGTTCTCTCAGGGCACTCCGGCTTCCTCCATCACTAAAACTGGCCGTCATGAAATAACTGAAATATTGCTGAAAGTTACGTTAAATAGAAAAAAGAAGGGAAACGGGGAATGTGTCAAAGAGATAACGACCCAAAGGGAGTAGTAACAACCAAAAGCCACCATAAGATCTTCAATGAACGGTGAGGAAACCCCACACCCAACGGCAGGTCGGAGTCGGCCCCTAAATAAAGAGTTATGAAGTTCAGCAAAATAAACATCATCCTAGACTCCTATAGACATAAAGTTAACTAAACCCCATATCAATCAATCAATCATAATATACCGCAAAACACCAGGCAAAGTTAAAAAATGCAATTGACCAAAATAAATAAATAAAGATTAATTATTTTGTTATCAACCTTATCTGGTTTTACATCTATTAATACGATATTTAAATTGTAATAGTGTTGCTTATCCAGTTATTATAATAAAACAGACAGCGCAAAGTTAGGGAGTTGTAGCAGAAAAAACTATGCATCCTAGCTGGTGTCTTTCAGATATGCTTTCTAGGAAATCAGCATTCAGATTGACCTGAATTTTTCACAATTATTAGCAACTCCATCTCGACAAAATGGCATTGAAACACAATTTCCAAAGTACATGATATTTCAAAAACGTTATCTTTACCCTAAAATTAAATTACCAATTTGGCATTAACATGTACTTTGAACTTGTTATGAAATCTTTAATTTTAATGGGGACTTGCTTATTAGTCCCCTACCGGCGAAAGCCGAAGGGGACTTTAGGTTTGCACTCCATCCGTCCGTCCGTCCGTCCGTCTGTCCGTCAGTCCCGCATCAGTTTTTTTTCTAAACCAATGCAGGTATTGATCTAATATTTGGTATATGAGTCTACCTCAATGAGTTACAGAACAAGAAAAAGTTTGGTTCCGGTCCACTGATTTTTGACAGAGTTATGGGCCGTTGACTTAGAAAATTTTAGTAAAATATCAGTTTTCCGCTTTTTTTTTCTACATCATTGCAGGTATTGATCTAATATTTGGTATGTAAGTCTACCTCAATAAGGTACAGAACAAGATTAAGTTTGGTTCCGGTCCACTGATTTTTGACAGAATTATGGGCCTTTGACTTAGAAAATTTTAATAAAATATAAGTTTTCCGCACCTTTTTTCTACACCATTGCAGGTATTGATCTAATATTTGGCATTTGAGTCTACCTCCATGAGTTATAGTTCAAGTTTAAGTCTGGTTCCGGACCACTGATTTTTGACAGAATTATGGGCCTTTGACTTAGAAAATTTTAGTAAAATATAAGTTTTCCGCACTTTTTTCTACATCATTGCAGTTATTGATCTAATATTTGGTATGTAAGTCTACCTCAATAAGTTACAGAACAAGATTAAGTTTGGTTCTGGTCCACTGATTTTTGAAAGAGTTATGGGCCTTTGACTTAGAAAATTTTTGTAAAATATCAGTTTTCTGCATTTTTTTTTCTAAACCATTGCAGGTATTGATTTAATATTTGGTATGTGAGTTTACCTCAATGAGTTACAGAACAAGATTAAGTTTGTTTCCAGTCCACTGATTTTTGGCAGAGTTGTGGGCCTTTGACTCAGAAATTTTTTCACTATTTTTGCTGGTGTAACAAAGCCTTGCTTTCCGGTAGGGGACTTGGTATTGGCTTGCAATACGATCCACACTTGTTGAAATTTGTGTTGAAACTAAGAATACCAGTTTTTCCAAATGTTGTGAAATTTTTATCGAGTTAAACATTGAACATTACAATCTTCGGCTTGTGTCATACAAACCGTCCATTACGTAGTGAGTAGTTCGGCAGACATATGAATTAGGAGATCATCTTAAAGTTGGAGTAATGAAATAAAAGGAACAACAGGAAACACCTACAATGGCTGAAAATTATAATTACATGCCACAATCTGCCAGGGAACTACACAGGAAAAACGCAAATAAGATAAAAGACAAACGTAAACAACGATAGGAACTCGGCAAAATGGCATTGAAACACAATTTTTTTTGTATTGTCCCAACAAAATTCTGAATAAAGTGTTGCATGCAGACGTCCAAGACGCTAGATAAGAAAGTGCATTACCAATATCCGGCGATTGCGAAACATGAATGCGTATGATCACAATTAATAATATAATTGCGTTTGAATTCTAATAATCTACGGCTGATCGATTGAGATAAATATAGTCTTTAGGAAAACGAAGAACATACAAATTTGAGCATATATTTTAAATATCAGAAGGGCGTACTTCGACAGCTTTGCTAATACAGCTACAAAAGAATACCGAAGCAAAATTCAGAAAAGGGAAAATCGGGAAAAAATTGCGAGAACATTGCTATGAAGATCGAGGCAAATGACTAAATACCGAAGTAACTGTGAATTTAAATTCTGCATATGAGCATTTCGACAACTTATTTCTCTTCAGTGCAGAGAAGACCATAAACTCAAAGATGTTTAAAAAGTGATACAGAACAAATAACCAATATAATCTAAATGTAAAGCCAAAATCATCTAAGGACAGAGCTTTGCATGAGGGAGATACTCCTTAGTTTTCAACAAAATTTACAAAAATTTAGATATTGTAAGGTTCCAAAATAAAATTGGCTTTCGGGTCAGCACCGAAGTACTGACTACTGGGCTGGTGAATACCCTCGGGGACTAACAGTCCACCAGCAGTGGCATTGACATAGTGGTAACAAATGACTAAATACCGAAGTTACTGTGAATTTAAATGACAAAGATAAAACAAGAAACAAAAAAGAACAATAATGCTATTATACTGACAATAAAAACTGTATGTATCCCCAGGTTCTCCAGAATGGTAATTATGGTCCGCTCAATTTGTGGCATCCATAACACTGCAAACGAAAAGTCAAATGTTAAGTCTACACAGTTAGTAGGCTTAGCAATTTACTCTTGAAAAATTTCTATTCTCATTCTTAAAAAAAAAATATTGAATAATGTTTGTGTATACGTTCTAGGACAGTATTATCACCCTGTTGACGAAATTGCTGAACGCACAATAGCTAAAACATTACTTTTGCAGTCAAATGAATTTCTGCTAAACAGAAGATCTTAATTGAGGGGTTGTATAAAGGAATTTGGCTATGTGATAGTAAATACCTTAGAAGTAACATTAATTCGATAGACATTTACACAGCTTGTCAACACCATAGGGACTCTTTTAATAATACAGTTAATGTATAAAATATTCGACTTATACTTAATATAGTTTAAAAATTATCATGTACAAATAATATGTCTAGGGATGGACCATTGTTCATCACTCCCATGCCTTCATGGTGGCTCCTGCATAAACCAGTATGGTGGATTTGAATGTAAATGTCCAGAAACATGGCATGGCGTTATATGTGAATACAAGGAAATCAACCGTACTGAGGTAAATGCAATAGACTTTACTCCGATCACGTTGATACCCATACGAAACATTGTGCATATTTCATATAGGTACGAATAATTTTGTAAGCAAATTTTTATGATTTTTCAATTTTCATTGCAAGAGTGAATATGATTACATGGTGCATAAAGACGCACGTTACGGACATTTAAAAATCTTAGTTACAATTTTCGACTGCAAAATTCGTACTGAATGCATAAATGAAGGTAGTTGCACTGCAATTTTACTTTTTCTGTGTTTTGCATTTGTCTTGAATTTTCTTTGTAATAAGCGGTCAAAGCGTGGTAACTCCAAATCATTTTAACACCCTAATAGCTCTTAAGACCACTTGAAAATTGACAAAAAAAACCGGAAGTGAACTAAATGTAATTATTAATCTGAAATACTTAGAGATCAAAACTTTAATTTCCTAACATTAAAGCAGATAACTATCCTTTTGCTCTGATTTATTTAATTCGAACTTTAAGATTTTTGTTCTGTAGAAGTACCTATATTTGTAGGTAAAGGTTTTAAATTGAAATTGCAAATATAAAAATATTGCTCATAAGAATATTTTATGTTACAATGAACTACATTATTATAATGCAAAATGAACAGAACTTTATAAGCTTTTTAGTTTCATGTGTACAACTTCGGGAAATAAACATTACTGGTATACTTTAATATATGATAAATATATAATGTATTAGTTTAGGAAATTAAAGTCAATTTTATTGAACTATTTTTCATTGTTCACTAAATTAAAGTATCAACATCAAAATTTCTATAATTTGTGGTTTTGATATATGAGGTTATTTTTATTTTTGTTCTACAGTCGCTCTTACACTACACCGTATAGCACAAACGTATGAGAAACGGAAAAAAAAAATCATTTTTGTGTGTAGTGGTAGCGTGCCGGACTCTCAACACTTACAACCTTGACAGAAGGGATTTGTATCGCACTGGAATCAACAAAAATTTAATATTTTATATTAAAGACTTAGACTTTGGATTTGGAGTGATAAAAGGGTTGAAAAATACATCACAGGCAGCTGATTTAAGCCAGTTAAAACTTTGTTCAACTCAAGTACCCAAAATTGCAGTAAATTTATCTCCTGCATATGGCCATTTCGACGGTAAATTTCTGTTTAATCAAAACCATTGGAATACAGAATAAAAACAATTAACATTGCGTGTCAAAATGAATTTGTGGTTCACTCAATTCTGAATTCCCGTTAGTCTCATACAGAGGTGGTGGGAAGAGTGTAATCTGCCTGTAATATCTGTGCATTCAAAGAACAGCCAAAATCCCTGTTTGAGAAGGTAATCTCAATATTCATGTATCTAATTCTTTCCCCGTGGGGTTCCTACCATAGACCCTTATATATCAGCAGAGAAACGTGCTAGTCCTTTTAAACAGTGGGTACTGATTATAAATTTGAAATAATGGCTTCGATCACCATGCCAAAATACGATACCTTATCATTCATCAAGTTGATGCATAATAGTGTTTAGAGTTTATCATATTTAGTATTGAATATAACATTTTAGAAATTAAACAGAGAAAAACAATAATATTCAAATATTTGATAAATGAAAGTGATTTTGTAAGCTGCTTTGAACATAATTCAAACTTAAGGTAGATCGGTAGTCTTCCGCCATTTTGAATTTGTTATTTATACTGTTATGGTATTATCTGCTTTTTAAATATGCAAATATTTTTATTTGTAATGAATCAATCAATATTATATCCATAATACAAAATGCAAAGAACCTACAGTGACATGATTTCACATGTCTTTATCTTATTAGACGAGGTGTGGTAACTTGATAATTAAATAAATTGGAAGAGGATTTTTGAAAAAGGGAGATAATCTGATAAAAACATTTTACAAAGATATCACTATGAAAACTCACATTTTACAAATTATATGGAAAACAAAGTCGGTGACCCCCATTTTTCTTTATATTTTCTGAAAGTATGTTCAAAGGGCTAACATATGAGTGAAATACAAAGAAATCTATGGAATAGTTTTAAAGAAAACAACTAAATACCTGTTTTTCCCTATATATTCATTAGAAATATTTGATTATTTTGATACCATTTATTTTAAAAACAAGCACGGTGACCCCCCTTTTTTATTATTTTATTTCAATGCTCATATAATAAGGAAACTTTCCTGAGAAAATAAAGAAAATCTATGGAAAAAATTTTGGAGTACCCATCTACCTTAACTATTTTTCAGACATGCACAGATCTAGAATACACAGAGTGTTCTTGTTTTATACATCAACTGAAACCAAATCCAAAGAAGAACAAACTTCTGATAGGCATGGTTGGTTTTCTGATTGGATTGTTCTTCACGTTTGCAGTGTATGTTCTAGCTGTCATTTGTAATATTTTGAAATGCAAACCAGGCAGAATAAATCCAACGCCATTACCAGACAATACAATGCTGGAAACAAGGTCTGAAACAGCAACCGAACTGCCGAAAAAACCATCAACACCTTTCTATAAGAACAGATTAAAGAAAGAGTCCGATAGTATACCAAGACATAATTGTTTTGTTGACCATACTGGTTTTGACTTTATAAAGCTTTATACAGATAAAGATGGCAACTGTAAAGTACCAAGATGTCGACATTATAAATAGTTTAGGAACTGTTGTTGATATATTATTATGACACAGTATTAAAACGTGGACATTTTGAACCATGAATAACCTTATCAGGGCATTATAAAAATTAACTGGAAGACTACAAATACAGTACTGCGTGGAAATGACGTTAGTAACAGACTCGAAAACAGTGCGACAAGATAATTGTCGACTTGTCGAAATTACTTTCGTCATGGTACTATGACATTCTGGACTTTAACAAATAATTTTGCTTCATATATAAACACTATAAGATATCAACAGTTGTGAGAATTGTTACTTGCAGTTGTGTTCATAGTGTTAATTGCAAATTTGTAAGAATAATAAATCGCAAATGTGTCCGAATTACGGGGGGTATTACTTGCAAATGTGTCAGTATTTTAACCGCAAATATGTCAGTATTATTAAATGCAAATGTGCCAGAAGATTTATTAGATTTATTAACCGCAAATTTGTCAGAAGTATTGGTGTGATTATCCCATTAGCTGTTTGTGTTTGTGAGACACTTACGATACCAACTGGAATCAATCATACGAAGTATACAACCCTAACTATTTGAAATTTTTTATTAATATCATTATTTTTACTTTAATCTGGACCAGCATAAATTTGAGCAATTTCTTGACGAACGCACCCAGCAGGCACAAATCAATGATTCAACATTGAATCAACATTTACATTCAAAGTTGAATCATTGTTGAATAGATGTTAGATTTGGAAATTAGATTCAACATTGAAAGCCTTCATTGAATCAACGTTGATGTTCAACATAGAATCAATGTTGAATTATGGTTGATTCAAGGTTGTTTCAAGCATTAGTTTAATTCACTAGATTTGAATTCAGATTGAATTCACATTGAATACAAAATTCTGTTAAGAATAATGCTTGAATAGCGGTCATTTCAACTTAGAACTGTTGTTGATATCAGATTTAAATATAAATCCTGTTTTCTGAATCAACGTTGAAAAATAATTGAATTCAACTCTGCTTCGACCCTAATTTTACAGTTTCATTCATTTTATATTACAGGATTTTGTGCCTCGAATTAAATAGAATTTTTGTCCTTTTACATTATCAAAATAAAAATTAGAATTTCTCATCTTAACTTAAGCTGATTTCTTCTCAAAGGAAATTTAAGGTACTTAACAACAATCTGAATATTTTCTCCACATAACATATACATGTGACTGTCTTGACTTTCCAATTTATATTATTACTATAGAACAATCGGCACTGGTAGATTTCATGGATAGCACAATAGCTCGCATGTAGTATTTTTCTGTAACAAGCTGAGTTTTTCTTAGCATTTCATTTCAGATACATCACAAATTTCTTGTATTGAATCCAGTTACATAACAATCCAATGAAACACTTGCAGCTCATCCGAATCTTAATTTGTTTCTGTTTGTCCTTCTTATATCAGGGAACCATTCAAATAGAGAATGCACAGCTTGGCACAACTGTACTTTAAGCGATTGGGTGCAAATGTGTGCAATGTTGGTTGCTCAGTATGCAAATTCCATATACATGTAAGGTTATTAACCGGATTAAAATAAATTAACTTATGCAGCAACCAACCACATTTACATTTTCCACTCCATGAATATAATTTTGCACTAAAATATAGTAAACTGCAACGTGCACATCAGCCATCGATCCAAAAATACACTACTGTCCATTAAAGTATGATATACTAGTTACACTGTCTAATCTCCATCCCCATCAATATTCGTTATGAATAAACCTAATTAAAATCAGCATGTTAAAATCTTAATTTTTTTTTCTTGTACATGATCGCACATGATGTTCTGGTTTTCATTTCGTCTCTATTATATCATACGAGTAGCTTCAGAGAAAAATGTAGTAGTCAAATGAAAGATTCCCTGAAAAAAACAAAAGTTACCACAAAGTATCTAATTCAAGTCTAAATATTGCGTATACATGTTAAAGAAATATGCATTAATTTACATTTTATCAAACCATTCGTTTCAGTATTTTATTCATTTAAGTTGATGTTTTCTTAATCAATATTGATAAAAAAATATATAATATCTCGAAGAAATTCACATTCAAATGTACATTCATGACATAATACATTCTCTGAGTAATTATGTTATATGTTAACCTGCTAAAGCACTTTAATAATCTAGTTTTAGTACATCGTAAGTGATGTGTATATTGACCTCACATCTGGCATGTACATGGATAAAACTTGCTGACATGCTGTGTTATCTCAAATGCGGTCTGATTACATATAAAATCTCTAAGTTATTTTGAAATTGCACAATGTTGTTGATCAATAAAGGTAGTATTTCAAATGCCATGAATTTTTTTTTATGATTTAATGAGTGTTACGATATAAAATAATGTCACTTAAATATAAGATTTGATATACTTATGTTTAATTGTATAGACGAGGATATATCTGCTAAAATACTTTAACAGTGCAGTAGCCATAACAGAATTTTTAGCGAAATTGTGAAATGGTAAATGTACACCCCTTTTTTCTCATTCCTTATAAATTTTGCTTTATTTTATACCATTAAACATATACTAATAAGTGTGATGCATAGTAACTTGAATATAAAAAACAGTTACATAAAATAAATCGTAAGAACAATAATTTAAGATACTTATCTGATCTCTTCTAGTCTGTGAGAAATTGTCTTTGTTCTCTGATTTTTGAATTGTCCAAGGGAGATAATCATATATTCTAAAGTCAAAACAAGTTCGGACAAACCTTGATCAGGTTTTGTTTTTGAATGACATTTTCGTTTACACTCATTTTTTTCTTTTTACTTATATCATTCGAGATTAATTTCATCAATTATAATTAATGTTCAAATTTTTGCAACCAAGCTATTAATTATTATTTTTTTTATATAAACTAGTGATAAACTGCTGACTATATAAGTCATATAAAGCAATTAAAAACTCATTTTTATCATGTTCAATTAGAGTGATACCTTAAGAAATGTTCTTTACTATTTACGTTTTTAATTGTTTATTTTTTTTACATTTCATGATTTATGCAGTGTTATTGTGCTTAATTGATATTTTCATTTTTTCAAACTTTTAATTTCATTCAGCTGATTTTTTTTCGCATTTAATAAATACTTTTACTCATTGTATGTAAAGCGCCATAAAGTGATTTGATTGTTATAAAGGATGCTAAAGAAATTATATTATCATCATAATTATCTATAACACAGTAATTGTTTTTCATTGGCGGATCGAACGGAAGAATTCGGGGTTTGCAATCCCCATTTTTCTTGATTTTTTTTTAATTTCGTGCAGACTTAAGGAAAGAAAATTGTAAAAAAAAATCGACTGGAATCTCTCTTTTTCTAAAATCCCGTCGGAACCACCTTTATGCAGAGTGGATTTCTATAGGTTTTAGCAGAAAGCGGGATTGGCCTTTTACTTTTAAAGTGAACGGGAAACGAGATCTAAAAAATGGGAAAAGGGATGTTGTTTACGATAGTCTTTGTAAACTATTTTCCTGCTTGGGAAACGGGAAAGTGGAGAAATATTGACGGGATTTCTTGAAGGGGACCCCACTATTTTGATCCCCTTTGAAGGCTGGATCCGCAGGTGTAGTTTACAAATATGCATTTACAATCGTCAACTATAATAATTCATTCGATTTCTAGATTTCCAATGTAAATGATTTTATCGGCATTGATGAGACATAAGTTGTCGAAATGGTCATATGCAGAAATAAATTTACAGTAACTTGATGATTACTTCCAACCCAGTGATTTGTATTACTTCGAATCAAGATGGTCGCTGCTTAGAATTTTTATTTCTCAGATCAGTTATGTGATAACTTGATACAATTTGTCTTATTTTCCAAAATAATTACTCTTGCTTGAGGCAGGGACTATATATAGCTATATATAGTCCCTGCTTGAGACACATATTATTAAAAAATATTAATATACACGTGTAAGCATTTCTCTATCTGTTAGTAATCTCTCTGTAATCAATGTAATGTACATTACTAAACTAGACATGAGGACCAAAGAAGCTTGACTTTGAATTGCTGTGTATATCATTGACATTCATTGGTTCTTTAGTTCAAAGTTTATTCAATGTAGGTATTTCAACATACCGTATATTCAAAGTTGAAGCAATATTGGGATTTCAACATTGAAAAGTCAACTTTGAATCAAAGTTGAATATATGTTGATCAAAAGAATAAACCAAAATTCAACTAATATTCAATGTTGATTCAACAATGTGTGCCCGCTGGGCAGCTTTTAGAACAATTTCTGACCATGACTGCTTTTAGAACAGTTTAGTGCCGATTTTATAAGTGTTCTTAAACACGACTGCTGTTAGGTTAGAACATTTCGTGACCATGACTGCTTAGAGAAAAAATTGAGATCTATTTTAGAACAGTTCTTGATCATGCCAGCCTTTAAATCAATATTCTAGTGTAACCAGAAAACTGTTCTAAGACAATTCTAAGAAAACGCTATGAAAATAAAAGAACTCCTGATCATGACTGCTGTAGTAAAAAAGGTATGACCGATTTTAGAACTGTTCTTTACCATGACGGATTTAAAAACACTGTTCCGATTTTAGAACGCCGTTATAGTGTAGCCAGACATTTGTTCTGGGACAATTCTAGGTAAACTAAAGCATTCATTGGAACAATTGTAAGTTAACTTTTGTAAGAGATTATGACTGCACCGAACTGTTACTCTGGAGTATTCAATTTTCCTTAATTGTATCATCTCGAAAAGAGGGACTGGCTATTTTGATCTTTTCAAAACCTTTTATCGAATAGCATCTATTGATGGACGTGGTAATTTTATCTTCCACAAAGTGGTCAAAAGTTTAAAGATCAGAGTATGTTCTCATGGAATTTGTTGCCGTAATGAAGCAATATCCGTGCGATTTTACCTTTTCTTCACTCATGTCCTAATATTTGATGTTAGCTTGTTTGTAAAATCTACTTATATCCACTTCGACAAAAAAAAAAAAAAAAAAAAAAAAAAAAAAAAGAAGAAGAAGAAGAAAAAGAAAGAAAAAGGATAAGAAAGACATGTTTTTCATCTAAAGGTCACCATGAGGTACTAGTATTCAACAATGAGCATTCCTCATACCTCATAGTAAGCAAAGAAAGGATGTGGAGTACATGCACATGAAACAAAGTCACTACAATGTCACTACAAAAACATAACACAATCAAGGGAACGACGCCTATATTGTTGTTATTCATCTTCAAGTCACCATGAGGCGTTTAACAATGAGCTATGTTCATACCTCATAGTAAGTTCAAGACGGCCCCTAACACCGTTTTGAGGTAGCTAGATATCGAGCAACGTCACATCCATGTCTCTTTACCCATGGATACAGGATTGTCAACAAACATAACATTAAATGGCAAAGTGTTCTTACAATCGCTATCATCCGTTGCCCAACAAAAAGACAAACAGAAGACAATCACAACACAGGATATTCATCGAGTCAAAAGCAAAAAAAAAATTGACAAAAGAAAATTCTAAACCTAGGGTTTAACTCCCTCAAAGTATTTTTGTCCTAAGGTATATTTGATATTTCTGATTATTCGGATTTCGTTTGGTTTTATGCATTTTAAACATTTTTTGAAATTATGGATTTCCTATGTTTGTGTTCTAGTGCTGCTGAGGAATTAATTTCCGAAATGGCCATACAGCTCATTATAATTATTGCAGTTGGAGTTAACATATGTGTTATGGTCTCATGTTCATTTACTCCATATCCTTTCTTAAAATATTTGATATGGGCACAATAAACAAACAATTTGAAATAACAAAATAAATAAACAAATATATATATAAAAATGCCAAAATTGAAAGTATGATAGCGCATCCTTGTGATAAATTATCTCAAGAGCAAATGCACCATAACTAAAATGTATATAGAGCATGATATATCTCTCGCACGGGGTTTAATGACTCTGCACTCCACACACTTTCATTTTATCCTCCCCAATCGTCTAGGGAGTTGTTTTGTGTATGTATCGAAAGAAGACGGTCTCCAGACAGCTACCGACCCATTACCCTATTACCATGCCTTTTTTGAACGTATCACAAAAAAATCGATTAATAGAGCATGTCCTTGATATAAAACATTTTTTCATAACCCCAACAGCAAGAAAAATTAGTTGTCTGACGGCATCATTTAATTTATAAGAAATGATCTTTTTATGATACTGAGCTATGCAGTAAGATTTTTGTTCCTTTTTGGACAGCAAAAAAGCATTTGATACAGTATATGGAGAAAAGGGTTGATGTATAAATCATATAACATTGGTGTTCATAATAAAATATCCGTTTTTAATCATCAGTGATCTCCATACAAATACTTAAAGTGCTGTTGTTGTAAATCAGACACAATCCATTTTTTACAGTGTTACAGGGTGTTGAATATGTATAAATGACTTAATATACGATCTAGAAAATTGCAATAAGAATTCTTTTTTTTAGAATTAGAATTTGTGCTCCGGCGCTTGCCGATGACCTGTCATGCATTGCCACAAGTCCAGTTTCTCAAGTACGTGCTATTAATACTCCGGAAAATGCGTTATTGTTTTAACTCGAATAAATCATGTATAATACAATTCTCAAAAAATGTTAGAGAACAAATGTCAATTTCCAATGATGTATTGGTGGAAACAATATCCCAAAACAGACAGTTATTATCGTTTAGGGCTAAAGTTGAATTTACCTTTTAAAACCAAAGACAGAACATACAATTCTTGTAGAAAAGGTGGAAATTCGTTTTTTGTTATTGCCATAAAAGGGGTGTTGTCAAACACAACAAATCCGTTGGTTTTGATGAAAAATTATATAAATATGTTGTTTTGTTTTCTGTATTGTATGGATGGGAAACATGGCGTAATCTAAAGTCACGTGACGTATCAACTTTAAATATATGGTCTATGGAGTTGTTTTGTGTACGTCACGAAGGAAGAGGGTAATTTAAACTTTTTATTTTAAGACCTGTTCTTATTTTGTGTCAATTAATGATTTGAAATTTCGTTATTGAAGTTATTTTTGTCATATTGAATAGAGTGGTTTGTTTTAGATGGAATTACGGTATCAAATAATTTGGCCCATGTACTTGGATAAACTGGTTCGACCCCACTTAGTTAAAACTTCGATTATTTTCCAAAATAACAAATTGATAATAGTAACAACGGCAGTAGAATACCGAAGGAACAAAGCACAAGATTACACAAATCAAAGTCCAGAGACAAGGCAACAGCAAGAACACCAAAAGACGGAAGACCAAAGACACCACATGCCCACAAAACACACGAACGTTACATATACAACACAAAAAACTAAAGCACTAACAGTGTGAACTCTCAATAAACAAGAGTGACATCAGGCGCCCCGAAGGGTAAGCATGTCCTGCTCTGTGCACAGCACCCGTCACACTGTCAGTGGGTCAATCCAGGGTAAAGTCGAAACCGGTAATGTCAAATCAGGGAAGACGCGAATCTAGCTGAAAATGTCAGTTTTTATTTGAGACACTGACATTTCATATCTATCTATGATGTCGTGGTGACGGCCGTAGAATTTCTGAAGGGACGAAAGTAACAAAGGCTGAACATATCCCTGACTCAGCAGTTTTTGTGACAGTGCTTTTGCTCTTTCCACAAAGTCACTGTATGTACTGCACGCTCTACAGTAACGAATTAATTGTGAAATATATACTCCATATGCTGGGGATGCAGGTATATTGCTGCAGAGAAAGGGAAAGTTCACAATTGGAAAGTCAAAATCATCACGTTTGTCATATAATCTATAATTTCAGACGTCCATGTTCGTCAATGTACAACGAAAGGTCAAGGTATGAAGCAGAATCGGGTGTATCGGTTGTCTCTTTAATTTCAAGTTCACTGGGGTAGATACGATGTTATTAAGAGAAAGTACATCGTCTATATATCTGAAGCTGAAATTAAAAGTCTGGGCTAGCTGTTTTTCTTTCTTTTGTATCAGCCCTTGTAAAAACTTTGCTTCATACGAAAAAAGGAAAAGGTTATGTTTACAATATTGTTACATACTAAGTAAATTATCACATTATAATCAATACAAATAATACCGAAGTTGAAAAAAAAAACAGTAAATTTCGTTATGCTGTACACGTGTTTTAAGAGCCATTCTCTGTAAGCATAAAAGGAACTGAAAATGGGGGGTCTCCGATTTTAATGAAATTTTGTATATGAAGGTCATATGTAATCCTAACAACAGAAAAAAAAGATTTGCATTTCCATTTTGAGCAGTGGTTGCTATGGTAACCGGTCACGCCCAAATATGGCGTCAAAAATGCTCTCAAAATGGCAAAAACAAGTGAAATCTAAGTAATCTGTAATAGAAAATATGAATCAACTGGACTTTTATTACCATTATCAATGATAAGATAATGGCTCAGTGTTACATCTAAAACAAAAAGCAATGAAATCACGTAAGTCTAAAAATGGTTACCATGGCAACAAAAATCATTAAAAATTACAATTTCCAAATATTGGGAAAATGGCCAATTTGGTCCCTTTTTAACTGTTGATTACGAAAAATTGCATGCGATGGAAATTAATTGAACATATTGATCTTGCAGTTCAATATATTATCTATAAAATGTCAAAAAACAAAAGAAGTGTTTTTCCGTTCATCTAAAATAAATAATTTTGAAATTTGCTACAATAGTGGTTTTCATATTTTGTCAACCCCCCCCCCCCAAAAAAAAAAAATAAATAACTATTTTGACTTTTATTTCAGTCCCTCTTCAGCAGATTATTTTGATATTGAGTTTATTGGTCTATTTCAAATGAGAATGCTTTGTAAAGCTAAGCATATGCTATATGACCTCGACATACCATCCCAAGGTTATGAAACTCAAATTTTCAAGGTTATTTTTTTGTTAAAAAAAAAACCATCGAAATCTGTATTTCGACTTAAAGGTCAGCCTCTTTTCAATAGTTTGTAATGAAATTGGGTATTTGTTTATTTTGAAAATGAAGATGCTTTGTATATCTTAGTTTATGCTATATGACCTTGATATGCCATCTCAAGGTCATGAAACTAGAATTTTCAAGGTTTTGGCCACAAATATTCTCATTTCATAGGATTTTCTCAGGAATGATATAGGTTTAGCTAACAACTAACAACCATAGTTCTCATGTAACCATTTAGCTTCAATTTTTCTCATGTGTCTGTTTTTCAAAGATTCACATCTTGTTTGCAGAGTTTTACTGAATAAGTGTGAAATGACAGATATATAAACCTATACCTCTTTGGAATCCTTGGAACAAATACTTTAAATTGCATAGACATCTGGGTAATTCTGACAATATATATAATTGCTGTATGTTTCCATGGAAACATTTGCAAAAGTTGAAAAAAATTACGCTAAAATTTGCAAAAAAGATGCAAAAATGGTGCCAATACACAAGTCCCCCCTAAACGTATACGTTATGAACCAGCATAGCCACTATGATAGCCTGATGCTGTGTATCATGTGATCAAAAGAAACAGCTAATAACCTACTGTAATGAATAAATTCACTTTTGAATGATTTTTTTCTTACATGTACTATCATTCTCACAAAATGGAAAAAAATTGTTCACATAAACCCACCATTACAACAATGACATCTGATCAACAATATCATAAGCATGCACAGATTTTTGACGCACTCTTTAACCCAGCATTTGAGGCACTAAAAAGGGTATCTGAGACCTTAAGATGGTAACTTTTTTCTCAGCATATACCAAAACAGGAATTATACATATTCTTCATTGAAAAGAAACAAAATGGTGCCTCATTTGCCACAATAGCATAAAAAATGACAACTTGATAGCAATAAGCAATAGCTGTAATTTCTATGTATGGGAGATAACTGTGAAAACATTGGAGTTTCTGTCATTGCAATGTGGGCCTCATGTTTCAAAGTGATGATTTAACCATTCTCATTATGTTTAGCACATTGAAAACAACATATTTCATTATTTTGGCCTTTTGAATTCAACATCTAAACAAATAAGTTATAGTTTATGTCAAAATTATCCTATTTTATTCAATAAAAAGCAAATACAGGCATATCAAAACTGCACCTCAAGTCAGCATATTTTGTCGACAAACTTTTTCCCCTTTGCAACCCTATAAATTTGGATAATTGTAAATTTTTGTTTAATTTCATTATTTTCCTGTTTTAATGGAAGATATTATAGTGTCGCAATGTTCCGCACTACCCTCAAATACCATTTTGCCTCAAATATATAACAGAGAACTGCCATTTGAAAAAAGTGCTATTTTCCCCTTGAAAATTCATGACGATAGCAAAAATGTCAAAAGATGGTTGCTAAGGTCTTTCAATAAACAATTAAGGGATTTTCTCACAAATAAGTATAAAAATGTTGTTTATTCTATTGATATGTAATAAAGTAGGCACTATTTGTATGATATTTTAAATAAAAATAGACCTTGTTGCTAATAACATTGCATGCGAGTTTACCTTAAGGTCTCATGTAACCGTTTAGCTTCAATTTTTCTCATGTGTCTGTTTTTCAAAGATTCACATCTTGTTTGCAGAGTTTTACTGAATAAGTGTGAAATGACAGATATATAAACCTATACATCTTTGGAATCCTTGGAACAAATACTTTAAATTGCATAGTAATCTGAGTCATTCTGACAATATATATTTGCTGTATGTTTCCATGGAAACATTTGCAAAAGTTGAAAAAATTACCCTAAAATTTGCAAACATTTGCAAAAATGGTGCCAATACACAAGTCCCCCCTCAACGTATACGTTATGAACCAGCATAGCCACTATGATAGCCTGAAAGCCCTTCATAAACAGTTTGGATTTAGCAATAAAAAAGGATATCGTTAAGGATTACTTTTCGAAATAAAATACACCGAACACTTACATCCAATTTCGCACCATTTGTACAACATGCTATTTATACCGTTCATGATGTGTATCATGTGATCATAAGAAACAGCTAATAACCTGCTGTAATGAATAATTTCACTTTTGATTGATTTTTTTCTTACATGTACTATCATTCTCACAAAATAGAATAAAATTGTTCACATAAACCCACCATTACAACAATGACATCTGATCAACCATATCATAAGCATGCACAGAGTTTTGACGCACTCTTTAACTCAGCATTTAAGGCACTAAAAAGGGTATCTGAGAGCATACGGATGTTTGACCTTGAACTTTGAAGGTCAAAAGATAATAATCCAGGTCATTATTTACCTATAAGATCAAATATTGCTACCACATGAATGTTTTATGGGTTTTTTTTGTCATATGTATTTATTTTCCATATACTCTGGTTTATAAGAATACTACACAGCTAGTGGCAAATTTATGACCAGCATTTGTTGTTATAGACTGACTGATAGAACAAAAACACAATTGAATGCTCTAAAAGATGCCATTGGTTCATCGCAAACCCAATAGTGACCTTAACAGAAACTTTATCCTTGGTCCTCCCTGCTGAAAATATATGTTGAGGTTACCTAATTATGGTATTATATTGGCTACTTCCCAGGATCTATCACTGAACAAAGATCATTCCTCTATGATCCTTAGTTGCTTAATTATTGATTGTAACAAAAACAACTGAATATGTGGGCCATACTTATGAGCTTGTCTAATATTACCAGTTGTTATATAATAGAGATGTATCTCGCGTTGCAGCACCACGTGATCAATAACCAATATTTGAAGCAAACTACATGTATTAAAATCAATTAAGTGCAATTTTATAATTTCATTCATGTGAAAAGTGTAGGTCAGAGAACCTAATTTTGGCATAGATTATGAGTACCACATACTATGCATTCACCCAACAAATATCTTCCACCAACCATTGTAATGAGAGATATGACCCTAAATTGATAATTTAATAGTCATTTTTAGGAAAATGTAGGCCGAGCCAATTGAATTTTGGTACTGTTAAAGATACATTCAATGGCCAAATGTCATTAACCTACCACTTGTAGTTGCTCAATTTTGGATCTTAGTAGATAAATTAATGGCAATGTCAAAGCTACTCTGTTGGAATTAGGGATACAAATTCATGTCTGATGTTATGCAAGCTGACCTATGTCAAAAACATAGGCATTGCACAATAATTGGCATTGTTGTTTGCCTCACATCTTTTTTTAATTTCAATTTCATTAAAGGATTATGAAACATAAGCCAAATATGCCCTTTCTCCCTGTTATTTATTTATTTTTTTGTTATGGCAGAGCTATGCAGTGCAATTATTAAATTAGATGTACTTTGTAAATTTCAAACGGTTTATCTGAATAAATTTACAAGAAGCTCTGAGACTGAGCCTGAATAAGACCTGATTGTAAGCAATGTTCTTCACTGACAGCTATGGTGTTTGTCAGGTATAATCAAAACAGCAATTTCTGTAAGGCATCTTCCATTAATGAAGATAACAGGAAACACTTATAATGGCCGAACATACCACAATCAACCAGGAAACTGCAAATATAAAATGACAAAAGACAAACATAGATAAAGATAGGAACTCTGGATAGCTGGACTTGGTACCGGCACTAGCAACAGCTAGCGGTAGGGTTAAACCGATTTATGGGTACCCAAACCTCCCCTTTCTCTGTCAGACATTGCTGTACAGTTTGGTTAAATTTGCTTCGAAATTTTCAGAGCAGATCATAATATAACTAGAGGCTCAGAGACTGAGCCTGTATCGCTCACCTGACAAAATGCTTCTATGCCATGCATGACAAAAAATTTGTTTATTACCAATCGGTCTAATATTTAGCTATGTTCTCCTTTAGCACTCGTGTTTTTGTCTGATCCTATTTAAATTGGTAATTTTTGCAAAGGACCTTCCATACATTTAGTTAAATTTGCTTGAATAATTTCAGAGAAGATGATGAAAAGGATGGCTTTCTTATACCGGGCTCCGATGTTAAACTATGTTCTGCAGTGGAGGCCATGTTTTTTGCCGGATGGAAAAAAAATGAGCAATCTTTGTAAAGGATCTGTAGTACATCATTCCTGTTAAGTTTGGTTGAATTTGTTTCAGTGGTTTCAGAGGAGAAGATGAACCCATAGGGTCCAATGTTAAACCTAAGTTCCGCGCAGACAGCAATGTTTTTACCGGCTCGGAAAAAAAATTAGCAATCTTTGTAAACGACCTATAGAACATCATTCCTGTAAAGTTTGGTTGAATTTGCTTCAGTGGTTTCAGAGAAGAAGATGAAAATGTGATTTTCCCATAGGGTCCAATATTAAACTATGTTCCCCGATGGCGGCCATGTTCTTTTTATAACATCAGAACCCAATGAGCAATCGTTGTCAAGGACCTTTAGTTCATCATTCTTGTAAAGTTTGGGTGAATTTACTTCAGTGGTTGCAGAGCAGAAGATGACAATGTGATTTTTCCTATAGGGTCCAATGTTAAACCTAAGTTCAATCTTTGTCAAGGACCTTTAGTACGTCATTCCTGTAAAGTTTGGTTGAATTTGCATCAGTGGTTTCAGAGAAGAAGATGAAAATGTGATTTTTTCCATAGGGTCTAATGTTAAACCTAAGTTCAAAGCTAGCAGCCATGTTTTTATCGGATCAGAACTCAATTAGCAATCTATGTCAAGGACCTTTCGAACACCATTCCTGTAAAGTTTGGTTGAATTTGCTTCAGTGGTTTCAGTGGAGAAGATGAAAGTGTGATTTTTCTCATAGGGTCCAATGTTAAATCTAAGTTCTGCGCTGGCGGCCATGTTTTTTATGAGCTATCTTTGTTAAGGACCTTAAGGTCATCATTCCTGTAAAGTTTGGTTGAATTTACTTCAGTGGTTTCAGATAAGATGAAAATTTGATTTTCCCATAGGTTCCAATGTTAAACTATGTTCCCCGTTGGCGGCCATGTTTTTTATCGGTTAGGAACCCAATTAGCAATCTTTGTCAAGAACATTTAGTACATCATTCCTGTAAAGTTTGGTTGAAATTGCTTTAGTGGTTTCAGAGAAGAAGATGAAAATGTGATTTTTTCCATAGGGTTCAATGTTAAACCCAAGTCCAGAGCTAGAAGCCATGTTTTTATCGGATCGGAACGAAATGAGCAATCTTTGTCAGTGACCTTTAGTACATCATTCCTGTAAAGTTTGGTTGAATTTGCTTCAGAGGTTTCAGAGGAGAAGATGAATGTGAAAAGGTAACGAACGACGGACGGACGATAGACGACGGACGACAGACACCAAATGATGGCAATAGCTCACACTGACATTTGGGTCAGGTGAGCTTAAAACGATGATTTTTCCTAAGAGTCCAATGTTAAACTATGTTTGAAATACGTGTACAGTATATTTAAATTTACTGATTTTTATGCAACTTCGGTATTTTTTGTATTCCGCACTGGCAGTTATATATTCTTTATCGGATTCAATTGAAATTGGCAATTTTATGTATAGGACCTTCCATACATCTTTCCTGCAAAGCTTGGTTAAATTGGGTCCAATGGTTTGAAATGAGACAACAACAATATGAATTTCGCAATGGTTCCAGTGTTAAACTTACTTTCACGCTTACAGCCAATTGTTTTGTCACATTCGGCTGAAATGAGCAATCTTTGTCTAGAACCTTCTGTTTATAATTCTAATGCTGTTTACTTAAATTTGCTTAATATTTTCAGATCAGATATTTTTGAATAGGATGCAATATTAAACTATGTTCTGTACTGGTGGCCATGTTTGTTTTTTGCAGGTGGTCAAATTTTTGTCGGCTCCAACTGCATTGAGCAATTTTGGTGAAGAACATCGAAAGCATCACTCATGTAAAGTTCGGTTGAAATTTCAGTAGTTTCAGAGGAGATGACAAAAATATGCTTTTCCCATATGATCCAATGCTAAACTATGTTCACTGCTTGGGTCATGTCGGGTCCAAACCAAATGAGCAATTTCTAAAAAGAACCTTTTATTCGTCATTCCTGTAAATTACAAAAACAGGATAACAGTAAACACCTACAATGGCAGGGAATTACATTCACATATCAAAATTTACAAGCGAACTCCACTAGAAAAAAACAATAATGAAACAAGAGACAAACATAAATAACGATAGGAACTCGGGATAGCCAGACTTGGTTGGGCACTAGCAAAAGCCATTGGTACGGTTAAACCGGTTAATGGGTACCCAAATTTCCCCTTTCTCTATACTTTCTCTTTCCCTATAGTATAATGAACATGCATATAAAACCAAATAAAGGTAAACTACTAACTCAATGACCACTATCTGTAAAGTTTGGTTGAATTGGCGTCAGTTTCAAGATATGATTTTTCCATAGGGCCCTATGTTAAACTTTGTTCCGTGCTTGCAGCCATTTTTTTGTCAAATCCGACAAAAATGAGCAATATTTGTAAAGGATCTTCCATAAATCATTCCAATATTGTTTAGTTAGATTCACAAGAATTTTGTGGTCGTACTACTGTAAACCAGGAAATTTTCGCGCCGTCTTTATTTCGCGGTAAATTGACAGGATTTTAGTTTGCGCAGTTTTGAATTCGCGCTGCCAAATTCTTCACCATTGACTTCAATAATAGACAAGTAAAAATAATACTGTCGCGAAAATTTCCCAGTTTATAGTATGGCATTGCACAGTCGTTGTTTGTGGATATCTAGTGGACGGATCATTTAAAATTTTAGTGTAAGGTTTTTTGGCACAAGTTTAAGCCCGGGTTTAATTTAGGGTTCTTAGCCTTGCCGTTTGACAAAAAGGCAAAAAAGGCGTAAAAATGGGTATTCTCGAATCTGTAAAGAGCATAACTTTGCTTCTAGTGGAAATATCATTTTCAAATTTTAATATGATGTTTCTTTGCACATGCTGAAGCCTGGGTTGAAATTTCATGTTCCTTGCCCCGCCTGTTTCAGAAAAAGGGGTCAAAATAAACCATAATATACAATAAACCATAAATAAACCATAGATAAACCATTTGAAATGAACAAAGTACATCTACTTTAATACTTGTTTTCAACAGATCAATAGGAAAAAATGGAATAGTTTGCTTATGTTTCATTATCTTTTGATGAAATTGAAATAAAAAACAAGAAGCTCTCAAGAGCATGCATCGCTCACATGGACCCTGGCTAACATAGATAGTGTTTGTTAACCCTTTCCTTTATATAGACGCCTTTTGATGTCTTTAGCCCCCTTTTTAGGGCAATAGGAGGGTATTTGTATAAGGCTCTAGGATGAGGATAGGGGTTTACTGAACAAAATATAACTCGGACAAAAAAGTGTTTTTCGGGCGAGACTTGGGACTAAAAAGATAAGTCAAGGGGTGTACCCCCTTTAGTCCTGGGGGTTCGATGAAAGTGCAAGTCCACTCATTAGAAAGCAAGTGTGGGGACCTAATATTCTCGCTAGATAGCCTAGCCTATAGATCATAAGGTTGAATTTTGGATTTTGGTGAGTTGCTGGGTGTAGTAAGCACTGCAGATTGAATATGAAAAAAAGAAACATGGTTTTAAGGGCAAAATGTCAAAAAAATGCATTTTCGGTCCCTTTGAGGCCCCTGTTGTTTCGATGGTAACAAGGAACCAGGTTGAGAAAGCATTGTTTGGAAGACAATAGGCCAGTTTGTATACTTCCATTAATTTTTGAATAAACTAGATTTTCTAGCTCAAGAATGGTAAAAAATTGACTATTCAGCGAAGTCTAAGAAAGGAAAGGGTTAAAGGATCTAAATTAACCTATAGTTCAACTTGCCTAGTAGTGTCTCAGAGGACATGAACTATAAAGTGTTTCAATTGGATCACAGTTTGGTTCCCTTTTCTGTATGGGACCATCCAAGAACTACTGTGGCCAAGTTTGGTTTCTGTTGGCTGAGCAGTTGCAGAGAAGATCTTTGAATGTTTTCGTGCCCGGATCTTTAGATCGGGGGCATATTGTTTTTGCCCTGTCTGTCTGACCGCAACTTTAATCTGGCTTATAACTTTTAAACCAGATGTTATAGGAACTTCATATTTGGTATGTGTATTGATAATGTAAAGCTGAACACCATTATTTAAATTTCACTAAGGTCAGGTCATGGTCACAGAGGTCAAAAGGTAAAAATATAGATTTTGCTAAAGCTCATTAATTACAATGGCTAGATACTTGATATTCTATATGTGAATAGATCTAACAAAGTTAATATATTTCCACCAAAAAAAATTTGGGTCAGGTCAAAGGTCAAGGTCACCGAGTGCAAAATTGAAAACTTTAAAAAAAACTTTAACATTGCCTATATCTTTTCAACCAGAAGTGATAGGACCTTCATATTTGGCCTGTATATTGGACATATATTATGAAAATTTCACTTTAAGTCAGGTAAAAGGTCAAGGTCACAGAGGTTAAAACGTTAAAATCTAGATTTATCTATAGCTCGTTAAATACAATTGCTAGAGGCTTGATATTCCATATATAAATATATCTAATGAAGCTTAGTGCAAACAACCAAAAACATTTCAGCCAGGTCAGAGGTCAAGGTCACTGAGTGCAAATTTGAAAACTTTAACATTGCCTATATTTTTCACTTAAGTCAGGTCAAGGTCAAGGTCACAGAGGTTAAAAGGTCAAAATATAGATGTTCCTGTAGCTCATTAATTACAATTGCTAGAGGCTTCATATTCTATATGTGAATAGATCTAATGGAGCTTAGTACAAATCCACCAAAAACATTTGGGTCAGGTCGAAGGTCAAGGTCACTGAGTGAAAATTTGAAAACTTTAACATTGGCGATATCTTTTCCACCAGGTGTGATATGACCTTCAAATTTGGTCTGTATAATGATCATATAAAGCCAAACACATTATGCAAATTTCATTAAGGCCAGATGAAAGGTCAAGGTCACAGAGGTCAAAAGGTCAAAATCAAGATGTTGCTTTTAGCTTGTTAATTACAACTGCAAGAGGCTTGATATTCTATATATGAATAGATCTAATGGAGCTTAGAACAAATGTCTACTTAACTTTAATTTCTAGTGATGGCAATTTTAGCATTAATTTTGTATTGAAGACATGGCTGCTACCGGGGGCATAGTGTTTCACAAACACATCTTGTTTTCCCATAGGGTTCAATGTTAAAACAAAGTTTCCCACTGGCGGCCATCTTGGATATTGCACAGATCCGAAAAACACTTTATGTAAGTAACCACGAAAGGACTATTGCGGGCAAGTTTTATCCATATAGGCTCACTAGTTTCAGAGGAGAAGATTATAATACATGTAGTTTGCGTCAAATATTGTTTGTTGATCACATGGGAGCTGCAATGCGAGGCATATATCTATTACATGTTGTACATGGCAACAGTGTATATTAGACTAGTTCATAAGTATGGCCCACACATTCATGATCAGTTGCTTTTGGGTAAATCAATAATTCAGAAACTAGAGATCATAGAGGAATGATCTTTGTTCAGTAGATAGATCTCGGATAGTAGCCAATATAATACCAGATTTAGGTCACCTTGGCATATATTTTCAACTGGAAGGACAATGGTTAAAGTTTCTGTTAAGGTCACTGTTGGATTTGCATTGAGCCAATGGCATCTTTTGAAGCATTCAATTCTGTTTTTGTTCTTTCAGAAAGTCTAAAACTAACAATGCTGGTCAGAACAATGCCACTGTGTAGTATTCTTAATATACACCAGAGTCTATATAAAGTAAATACATGTGCCAAATGAAAAACAAAACAATAAAACATGCGTCTGGGAGCAATGTATTTGATCTTATAGGTAAATAATGACCTTGATAATTATCTTTAGACTCTCAGAGTTCAAGGTCAAAACTCCGTATGGTTGATAGTTGTTAGCTTAATGTCATAAGAAGGTTATATCTGGCATATTCCATATCATTCCTGAGAAAATCCTATAAAATGAGAATAATTGTGGCCAAAACCTTGAAAATTAAAGTTTCATGGCCTTGGGATGGCATGTCAAGGTCATATAGCATATACTTAGATATACAAAGCATGTTCATCTTAAAAGTAACAAATCCTTGATATCATTACAATCTTTTGAAGAGGGACTGAAATACAAGTCAAAATACAGATTTCGATCGATTTTTTTTAACAAAATATGACCTTGCAATTTTGAGTTTCGTGACCTTGGGATGGTATATCAAGGTCATATAACATATGTCAAGCTTTACAAAGCATTCTCATTTCAAAATAGACCAATAAACGCAATATCAATACATATTGCTGAAGAGGGACTGAAATACAAGTCAAAATAGTTATTTTTGTTTTTTTCGACAAAAATATGAAAATCAATATTGCAGCAAATTTCAAAATTATTAATTTCAGATAAACGGATAAACACCTCTTTTAATTTTTTGATATTTTAAAGATAATATACTGAACTGCAAGTTCAGTAAGTTTAATTAATATATTGCATGCAATTTTTATAAATAACTCTTCAAAATAGGCAAAATTAGCCATTTTCTCAAATTCAGGAAATTGTCATTTTCTGTGATTTTTGTTGCCATTGTAGCCACATTTAGACTTAAGTTATTTCATTGCTTGTTATATTATATGTTACATCGACCTATTATCTAATCACTGATATGGTAATAAAACTCCAGTTGATTCATATTTTCTTTTACTGCTTACTTAGATTTCACTCATTTTGGCCATTTTGACAGCATTTTTGGCTCCATATTTAGGCATGGTCGGTTACCATAGCAACCACTGCTCAAAATGGAAAAACAAAACTTATTTTGTTGTGAAGATTACATATGACCTTTATTTACAAAATTTCATAAAAATCGGAGACCCCCCATTTCCATCCTTATGCCAGATTTTTTATGCTTACAGAGAATGGCTCTTAAGGAGTAACCTCTGTCATCAGCAGCATTACTAATATGGAAAGCCATTATCCAAAAGTAGTCCAGAAAGAAGTACTAATTTCCAAAAATATCGAAATAGGAAGCCAAATCCAATACCAAGGACATCTACCGAGTGCCATACACGGAATGAAGCCTCAGTATTTTTTTGTGGTTAGAATTTTGATAAAAACGGTAAAATTCTCATGTCAGACAAGTCTGACTATTGGGCTGGTGAATACCTTCGGGAACCTCTGGTCACCAGCAGTGGCATCGGCCCAATGGTTCAAAATACAAATAAGTTCTTTCAAATAAAAAAGTAGTTAATGTTTGTCGTTTAAGTTATCACTTTTTATAGCCCAAATTGAAAAATTCTTGAAAATGTCGTTTCTTACTCACTTTGTTTCTTTCTTTTTACTAATGAATATCACAAGTTCGCTGAAAATAAGATATCCATAATTTCAAAATTTTATATTTGCTAAACATAAAATAGAATTGTATAAATTTTCAAGTACAGTCTACGTAATACATCAATAAACATACAACTACCTAAAAATGGTTGTGAAAATTGGCTTTTGTCTATAGTTCAAAGCACACAACGTTTACACTAGGCCGACCACCCCGAAAATGCATATTTTGTACAGATTTTTGAGCTAAACAGTCATTAAAGTTTAATTCTACAAGACTTTGCTTTTGAAGTTGTACTACTGTACAGAAGGCAAATATAATGAAGAGTCTCAAAATCAAGTGTCATGGGTAATGTGGAAACCCGCATGACAATTGCTTTCTGTATAGCAGTAAACATTCACACAAAACGATAAATAGACATAAGTGAGGTGACTAAGTGTTTGGGTTGAGATGCTTTGCCATTTTATTTCAACTCGATCGAAATACGAGACAATGAATTTTATATTTTTTTAAAATGTGAACTTCAACAAAAATTTTTAATATTGTTTGAGAAACTGAATTATTATAAAAAATATTTATATGTACATGAATTTTTAATTCAAAGATTTTTGGGAAACGTATGTATTCTAAAAATATTTGATTGTTCTAAAGAAGAGAAAATGGTGAATAGGAAAGAATTTTATGAAGGTGACTTACTTACTGCCATTTACGCCAATGTCGTGTAGGGCAGCAACGGTAGTAAGTTCCTTCGTTGCTGTTTCCGTAAGTATGAGTAAGGGTTGGTAGCCCTTCGCCCAACCCCCATAACCTGGAAGGCCAGCAAATTTTCTGTAGGGGATTCCTTCCCTTATACCACTGCATTAGCCACGCTGACGAGTTAGATCTTCCCGGATCATCTGTTTGAGTTTTTTCCCTTAGCCTTGGACTTTCCCGAGTCTGTCTACAAGGCAGTAGAGGTATTTAACCCGTAGCTGGAGCAAGGATGATGAGAGCCAGGGTGCGTCCACACCCCTGTGGGTCTGCATTCTGCACCTCCGGGGTCCTTGCTACTCCGAGATCTCTACAGCTTAGCCTAGGATACTAGACCCGAGGCACTGTGATAGAGGCTTTGTACTGGCAAAGGCTTACGCACTCGGCTTTCTGTTTCACCTGCAGTTAGGTTAGCCAGTGGCAGTAGCAGTCTTCGGCTCCCCCTGCACTAGACACATGGGAACTACCACTAGCACACATTATGTTAGTGAATAACGATAATTTTCGTCACAAATGGTTATTTTACATTTTACAACTAACTTTGTGCCACGTTACCTTAAAATTGTGAAAAATAAGTCATTTTTAGTTTAAGATTTGTATTATAAAAAGTTTTCTTTTATGTCAGGAATTTTGAGAGGACACAATTAAACATGCACAAAATGTAAATGACACTACCAATGATCACCTGCATGGCACTTGTAGGTGGTACATTTTGATAACTGTTGAAATAATTTTGTTGCATAGAAGATTGATCATAAGGGCATGTGACTGTCAAATATATTCACTTTCATTTAATCTACTCAAATACAAGATATGTCAATATATCACTTTGATCCATCTCAAGTAAAATGTCATTGTATGTCAGGTAAATGAAGTACAATGGACAATTCAATACCCGATAAACTTAATTTAGGGAAAAGTACTATTCTATTTATTGGAAAATTCATTTTGGCTTTAAATGTTGACGACCTAAGACTTTTTTTAAGAAAAAAAATATTTGTGCAACTTATGGAGGAATAATGCACATCTTACAAATTTCTTTATCCATTGCTTTGGTGACCGAACTTTCGGGCATATCACTGTCTAATTTCTATCCATTTGGATCACGTTATGGTGACAAAAAACTTCCTAAGGCTGACGATACTACGTATCCTGCAATAAACATCAGTACGGAATTTCAGTTCTTCAATCATCGGCATCGTTCGATATTTGTAAGTATATTTAGCAGCGCTTTTGTTACAACTACTATCAAAAGGTTTTTATATCCCCGCGGTTGGTATATAGTGATCCTAGTGTGCGTTCGATCGTTATTCCCTTCGTCCGTTCGTTATTCCGTCCGTCATAGGGGACATACTTTGTGGCGACAACCCCTCCTAGACCACTTGTTGAAATTCAATGAAACTTTCACAGAATGTTCAGTACATATTGCCATTGTGCACCAGCTATTTAAAATTTTGATCTGACTTGAATTGTTTTTGTGTGCGATTTTTTTTACATCTGGAATCAAATGGGGAACGGGGGTATGTTTTTGTGAGCTTTGCTCACAGTTATTCTAGTTCTTTTAATTATTGTTAGGATGAAAATCACCCAAGGCCTAGAATCTAGCTATTATTGTTTTGCCGTTGTAGCACTACTTTATTAGTAAACAAAATTGTCTGTTAGTCTTGTTCCGTTTTGAATCCTATGTACGTATTGAGTCCACAGAAGCCACATTTTGACGAAAAAAAATGACCGTCATAAATACAACTTTAAAATAAAACTTTTGCTTTTGTTTTTGTGCTGGGTTAATTTAGGGTACCACTTCGTCAAAAAACAGGCAAAGTGCATTGGTGCGGTTGCACAACACAAGGTTTTGATGTTTGATTTTAATAAAACTAACCAAGAAAACCTCATTTTGATAGATAAAAGGTCTGTATTATTTTGCCTGTCAAAAATTATCACGAGACATAACACATGCTTGAATGTAAAATCTTTTTTTGGGTGTATTTTTATGACCAAATGAATACACCCAAGCCAAAAAATACAGAATCTAAATTTTGATGTGCCGCCCACTGCCTGATTCTTAGCTGGAATACTCCTTAATTAAGCATTGATGTGCTGGGTTGATTTGGGGTACCAATTTAAGCGGTAATATGCTGGGTTGAGTGGGGATTCTTGTTTAAGCAGTCATGTGCTGATTGTTTGTACTGAAGGTATCATAATGACTGACAATATAAGTTTTTTGTGTGTTTTCATTTTCTTTAATTTAGCTATATGTTGTTTAACAACTTTATTTGACATTTTGTTGCAATTTGTATTATGTAATTTAACAACAGTTATGGTTAGAGCTAAAAAATATTTGCAAAACAGTTTATCCAAACTAGAACTTCCACAAACATGCATGATTGAGCCTCTTCAGCTCCTTAGACCAAAAGGATAAGTGTAAGCTATTGTCATCACTTGGCGTCCGTCATCTGCCCGTCTATTATTATATTCACCCATAAAGTTTGATCACCTCCTCTGAAACAGCTGAAGCAAATTTGACATAACTTTACAGTATTGTATAGTTATGAAAAAAAAGTATGTCCGACAGTACAGAAAGTCCGTCTGTTAGCCTTTTTTCAATTGGATTATATCCTTTTTAACTTTACAGGAATGATATACATGCATGAGAGGTCCTTGTAAAGATTGCCGCTTTCATTCCGATTCGTACAACAAACATGGTGAACAGCGCTGAACATAATTAAATAAATGATTCGATGAAAAACAGTTCTAATATCTCCTTTGAAACTTTTCAAGTAAAAAAAAACATTACTGGAATGGTGTATGGTTGGTCTTTAACCTACGCTTGACACAACCGACATGACATCAACCCTGATCAGAGTTAACACTGCTCTATGTGAAAACATTTTGGTCATTAATTTTCTGCAAATACCAAAGCAAACGGAACCAAATTTTACAATACAAGGATTCCTGTGAAAATTTATTTTTATCCATACCAAAGAAAAACATGGCTGCTTGTGCGAAATATAAGTAAGCATTCGAAAAGCAATTAACGAATATTGAACAAAGCTTTTTGTTGTCACATTGTATTTATCTTTTAGTTTTGGAATACATTAAAAGTGCTAGTATATTACAATGAATACCAGCATAATACATTCAGTGTATATATAAAAAACTGATCCACCAAAAGCGCATGAAACGGCCGTCGTTCGGTAGTAGGGGTTTGACTTTAATAAACCATAAAATTTAATTGAACACAAAATCTAACAAAAACTGTTAATCACAAATTTTTAACTATTTATTAAATATCAATTATCAATATGTGAAGGAATTGGAGATAAAAGGCATAAGAACCACAGAAACCTTCATTTGATAAAATTTCCAACCAGCTACTCAGATAGATATGTATCGTATAAATAATTTGCAAAACAAATTATTTTGTCGAATTTTCTTTGAAATCTAAAGGGCAAAAGAAAAAACAAAAGCAGGTAAAAAGCATCGGGAAAAAATTGTCAACTACACTGGGACCGACTTGGTAAAGCCATTTTAAAAGAAATGTTGGGTTAAACCGGTTTTATGGCGCACCAAACCTCCCCATCTATAGCGGTCCGGTCGTAACTCAACAGCAACTTGCTATTGAAAGATCGTAGACAGCGAAAAGAAATGTTTGATTAATAAGGCGGTCACGGAGATACATTTGTGTAACTATGCATTATAAGGGAATCCGAATAATTGACGTTAGCTGTTTCGTAATGAATCAGCCGTGAAACATACAGTCCGTGAGCAGGAGAAGTTTCATCAGTACTGTTTTATATGTACAATGCATATATCCTATCAAATTAAAAAAAAATAATTAGTAGCTGAGGTATAATAAATCACAACTTCAGCACCCCATATAACATTTTTTTTATTTTATTTGTACAAAATCATCTGACCAGAGTCAAATGCCACTTTTATTCTTAACTCAAATGGATGAAATCGTATGTACAAAATTTCCAGTCAATGTGTTTTGGTATTGCAACGATAATGTGTGGAAATCTATGTTACTAAAAATGTACTGAGTCCAAGGGTTGTTATTTTCCATTAAAACCTTTCTGAGTTTCCTAATTCAAACTTGTTCTTCAACTCTTAAAGATAAAATTATATACCAAAAATCAAATCAATACGTTACTTTAAACTAATTTTATTTGTCCAATAACAGACAGCAAACTGGATAACAAACCAGTTAATCTAACTTACATGTAGATTGTTTTCTTTAGCAATACGTGGAGACACGGCTGCGAAAATTTGCGGAAATCCTTTGCTTACCATTTTTAAGTATAAGAGCTATAACTCTGCAGATAATCATTCGGCGTGAATCAATTTGAACTTAATCAATATATCCATATACCAAACATGAAATCAACATATACCGAACAGAGTTGTCAAGAGCCGAAGTCCATGAGACAAAATGACATATCAGGTGGAAAACACCGGAAAAATAAGAAATAAGTAGTACAATTTAATCAAAGCATTCGTTTATACATGTTTATACTGCAACCTCTCTATTTGCGTAAGTAAACGACATTGACTGTATAAACATAAGTGATATACAGTCACTGACCGTATAACACTTTCCTAATGACGTCAACAATGCGTTTCCGTAGAAATTGTTCCATGACGTTGCAAGAAAAAAGAAAACGTGGATTCATCTAAAGCTAACGACGTCCGCTTCACTTTTTGAATCATCATTTTCACCCATATATTTTATAAAATTCGGCTTGTTATATGTTGCAGTATAAACACAATAATAATACATTGACTTGACATAAACGGAATATAAGGATTCGGCTCGAAACGGTGACCCACGTTTCTAAGCCTCATCCTTATATTGCGTTTTTGTCAAGTCAATGTACTGTTATTGTCTATGTATAGGTTTGTTGACGCTTGGAAGCATTTTGTCAAGCTAGTTCCGTGAGCCTTTAGTTTTAATATCACCACTATTTTAAGTTCAACATCAATGGAGATTTAAGTTTTTATAATTTCAAATGTAATTGTAACGTTCATTTTCATTGGTCAACGTCATGAATAGCAAACGGAATTATTTTTCGATATTTCCGTTTGCCCATTAATCTGCTCCGCAAAAATATAGTGCAGCAAATAAAGTAGCCTGGTCGAACCTGTCCCAACCTCGCGGTAGTCAGCATGGGTCAGAATCCCAGGCTACAAATAAAGACGTCGTTAACATAGAACACGCAGTTTTTAACGTACAAAAATGGAATTATAAGGATTAAATACTGATTTTTAGGAAATTATGTATGTATAAACTCCGGCAGCTCACTCACAAACTTTACATAAAATCCTTCGGACTTTATTCATAGATAATTTCCTAAAAATGAGTGTTTAATCCTATAATAAATGATTATTCCAATCATTATTTTTACGTCCAATTTCATTGGTCAACGTCATGAACAACAAAGACACCGCGTACAACACAACATAAGGGGACTGAGATTAGTTGACACGGGGGCGGAAATTTGAAGCGGGAGTGAACAGGCAAGTCGGTCGTTTTTGTCTTGTAAGAAAAGATCAAGGATACAGTGGTAGAGATAAGATGTATTGCGGAACCAAGCAGTTATCAGAGACTTTTCCCGAGTCATAGCAATAAGGGTTTTTGTACGGTAAGCTATCAAAACATCCAACAAAAAGTGGCGACATCACCGCTTTTTGCCTTGACAGCCTGTATTTGGGTGTGATACTGTAGAATAAAAGCACTAGCTCTTTGAACTTTTATTTCCCTAGAAAAAAGGTGTCATAGAATATTACAGTCATTTTTTCCTTGTAAAATCTGTAAAGCGAGGACAGAAAATACGAAATATGATTGTTGCTTGAAGGGACGGAGATCATTGTTGGCATTGGGACGGAGATCAGTTCTGTTATTTACATATTATTGCGTAGTAGTGGTTTTGATTTTTGTATGACATTGTAAGCATAGTGAAGCTAACAAAAGAAAATTTAAAATTTGTTGTGAAAGTTGTTTCAGTTAATAAGACATGATATATGACTAGGAGAACATGAAATAGGAAAAAGAAGGGAAACGGGGAATGTGCCAAAGAGACAACGACCAAAAGGGGAGTAATAACAACTCAAAGCCACAATAAGATCTTCAATGAACGGTGAGGAAACCCCACACCCAACGGCAGGTCGGAGTTGGCCCCTAAATAAAGAGTAATCAAGTTCAGCGAAATAAACATCATCCTAGACTCCCATAGACATAAAGTGAACTAACTAGAAACAAAGGCTTAATAAATTTCCTGACTTAGGGCAGGCGCAAACCTGCTGCGGCGGGGTTAAACTAGTTTTTTGGGCCCAAACCTTCCCCCTATAGCCAATGTGATATATAAAAAAAAAACAATCGTAAAAACAGTAAAATTCAGTTGGCAACAGGACTGAGTCAATTGTGAGAAATGAAACTGAGAGAACTAAATATACGGACATAAACATGAAATCACAAGAGACTACTAGCAGTTAACTGACATGCCAGCTCCAGACCAACTACCAACTGACAAATTAAGTTATGTACCCTCAGTATACAGCTTCCATCAAGATCACTTCCGGTGAGGAGTTTAGCATAATGATTTCATGTATTTACCGGAATACACAACCCGTGTCCATGCAATACTGATTTTAGAAATTTAGAATGTGTTTAGTTAAAATGCAAAGACCCTATCAAAAAATCAATGTTAACACCAAAGAAGACCATACGTAATGACTTGACGACAATATCGTAATTATAACCCTTATGAATTAGACGATTTAAAGGTTTTATAAGTTTATTAGGCGAGTTTAAGTATTTTTTACTCTTATGTAAAACATTACCGTAAAATAAGGGATGTGAAATGCCAGCCTTGATTAGATGTTTACAGGTTGCATTTTATTTATGAACTAAGTTTTTATATCGATGATAAAATTTAGTAAAGGTTTTAACTAGTTTATGATAACGAAAACCTTGATGTAATAGTTTTTCAGTTATGAAAAGATTCCGTTCATTAAAATCGCAAACTTTATTACATACTCGAGCAAATCGAACAAGTTGAGATATATAAACACCATATGATGGTGCTAATAAAAACATCGCCAAGAATGGACTGAAAAGTGTAACGTTTATTTTGAAAGATTTATACATTTATGTACTAAATGCTTAAAAACTGTTGAACAGCTTCTTCAAAAATACACTTCGTTACAACTGTGCGAAGGCTTAAATAGCTAATTGTTCGATAGTGCTTATCATGTTTAACCATGATTAATACATATGACCTTTTTGTATAGAACTTTGCATTTCAAGAACATTGTCTTTGAATTATGTAAAATATTATAACCTTAATGCCTTCCGGTTTTATTTTCTATCATGTATCTCGACATCGTTGCATATGTCTGTCTGTCTGTCAATAGTTCAATGTCAAGAAATTTCAGTGTGATACACAGTCACTAGACCCTTCTGTTACATTGTAAGCAACGCAGTATAGTCCAGGATATGCTAATTGCAGATGTAAACCATAATTTGTAGTAAGAATTATTTTCTATCGAAATGCAAATGGACATGCATTGGCGGATCCAAAAGGGGGGGTTCCGGGGGTTGGACCCCCCCTTTTTTCTGACAATCATGTATTTTTTAGTGATTATCCTGATGTTTTACTAAGAAATACCCAAAAAAATTTCGCTCGGCGAAATTTCCTTTCACTACTAAATCGGAACCCCCCCCCCTCCCCCCTTTTTGAATTCCTTGGATCCGCGCCTGGACATGGCTCAATACCGAAAATTCAGTTATGTAGATCACCATTTCGACAAGTTATGGCTCTTACGTGGAAATTAAAAACAAACACTTGGAAACATATCAATATGTAAATTGTTTGTTATATTTACATAATGTATATATAGTGAAATGTCGAACAGTCATATTTATAAGAAGCTGTCTTGATGAAAATTGTGTTAATTTTTTTACTTTATGTTCGAGCTTTTTTTAACACGAGGAGGATCTAATTCCTTTTTTATCTTATGTCTCTACAACTTTCAATTTAGACGGACATATTTGTTATTTCTTGTAAAATAACATTCTAATTAGGAAGAATAATTCCTCGAGCTGTAATGCATTTAGTTCCCATATTCCTATTATTCCATCCCACAATTTTTGACCCGGCACCTGAATTGGATATTAGGGGCTACGGCTACGAAGCTGCCGAGCGCTTTCCAAGGTGGTGGATAAGGGAATGACATCCATTATGGCATCTTCGCTAGCCAAGGGTTACGATCCTATCCTCTCCTCTTCACCCTTGGCGGATTGAGCCACATTTGTGAAACATCAGTTTCAAATTATCCCTCTTTGAAGTAAGAGTTTCAGTATGATTTATTGTAATAATTAAAGATTATTTAATGCATCTAATAATACAACAATTTACAATATATATCTAACTACAAGGAAATAACCCTTCAAAAGTAAAGAAAGATTATAAAATCGTGGAAATTTTGAAAAATAGAAAAATCAGTAAACACCATATTTTAAGTTTTATTGTTATGATATATTTTTAAAATCTGAATGTGAGCTAATGGATTGGCTGCAGCGAAGGTTAACTGCAACCAATCAAAATTGTGGATTTGAGACTACAGAAATCCAGCTTGATCTGCAAAGGGTGAAGATGAAAGGTGCGAATCGAAACCCTTGGCTAGCGAAGATGCCATTATGGGTAATCAGGTCATAATACGGAAAGCATGACCGCGAATCATAGTTGCCAAACTGCTTGGAGAAACCACACACTCCATGCAGTATAAAGGCCCCTTCTATGTTTTTCGAATTTGCACAGACTCACTGGGACTCGCATTGAAGGCTTAATTTCCAACCCCTACCCGTTTCTCCCTTTTTCAATGGCAATCTAAACTCGTTGCCCCGGTTGTCCCTTTCTATCTTTATTTCTTTCTCTTTTACTTGTATTTTTTTATCGATTTACTGTTCTCGTCCTGATATAGCTAAACTATTGCTAATTGGACGTTAAACTCTGATTAATCAATCAATCCAATTTTCGAATAAAAAATCTGTAGTGTGTCACTATTAATATGTTAACATGACAAAGCAAGCATCCAGTTCTGATATACTAGTATGTTCCAGTTTGGCTTACTAAATAGCTTGTGCAGGACGCCATTGAAGGATGGTTTGCAAAAGGTGTTTACATTGTAACAGAAGAGACTAGTGTCTGTGTGTCACCATTTCCTGATACTGTGATGGGTTTCGCTAGCGGGGCAGGAAATGCTTACACTTCCGGAGCACCTAACGTCACTCCCGGTTTTCATTGGAGTTCACACTATGAGTGCCTTAGTTCTTAATGTCGTCTTTTTATTTCCGTGCATTTTGGCTGTCTTGCGTCCTTGTTTTGTCTTAGCTTTTCTCTGATCTACAGTTGGGTGCAGTCATAACCTCTCAAAAAGTTAACTTAGAACTGTTCTAATTACTGCTCTAAGTTAACTTAGAACTGTTCTAATTACTGCTCTAAGTTAACTTAGAACTGTTCTAGAACAGTTCTAGAGCTGCTCTAGAAAAGTGTTCTAAAAGCAGTCATTGTCAAGAACTGTTCTAAAAGCAGTCATAGAGTAGAACTGTTCTAAAAGCAGTCATCGAGTAGAACTGTTCTTAAAACCGTCATAACCTGTTCTAAAAGCAGTCATGGTCTTCCGTATGACTGCTTTTAGAACTGTTCTAAGTTAACTTAGAAAATGACCGTTTTTATGACCACTTTTAGCACTGCTCTATTTTATGACTGCTTTTAGAACTGTTCTAAGTTAACTTAGAAAATGACCATTTTGATGACCGTTTCTAGAACTGTTCTACGTCTGCTCTAAGTTAACTTCAAGTTAACTTAGAATTGTTTCTAAGTTAACTTAGAGTTAACTTTGATGAGAGGTTATGACTGCACCCAACTGTACATCTACATCTACTGGCATACTCCCAAAGAAGTTAACACACGAATGGATTAAAAACTGTGGTGTCATCCAAAATGTGCTCCTGTACATATTTACAAGTGTGAAGTGTGTGCTGGTAAAACAAGTGGTGTTTCTACGGATATGATGTACTGCTCTTTTTTGCCATGTCCATAATTTGGACTTCGATTTTTGTGATCATCACTTCGATATTCGTTTGCCGATGTATTACCTTGTTCCTCCGGTATTCTACCGCCGTTGTTTCCCATGGCTGAAAGGTCTCGAAATCGAACCACGATGTCTTAACTGGGTCCAGCATTATGATAGAAAATGTTACTGAAAGGCATCAAGGTTACAATATTTTACATATTAGAGTTCACTTCATACAGTGTACTTAGTATATCGATCATTTTAAACATACCTAAAGGTAGGATAAGCAATATCGAACAATTGGCTATGTAAAGCTTACACAAATCTGAAAACGAAGTAAATTTCAAAAGTACCAATTCATAAAAGAGGCACATCAGTTTTTTAAAAAAAATGCATCTACTTAAAAAAGTTTCAAAGTAAACGTTACACTTTTCCGTTCTCTCATATTCTCCTCGACATATGTAATGTCTTATAAACTGAAACATCTTTCACGAGAAGTGTGAAATTAGATTATGTGAGTTACACTATCTAAAATAAAGGGAGATAACAATGTCATACAAAAATCGAAACCACTACTACACTATAATATGAATATAATATAATTGATCTCCATCCCCACGCCAACACTGCGCTACGCTCTGGGTAAAATATTAACGAAAATAATGGCAACCCATAAGTAAATCTCCAACAAATCACCGGCGCCCATGAATTATTTCTTTATTCCGCAATACATCTTATATCTACCACTGTATCCTTGATATTTTCTTACAAGCTTGCCTGTTCACTCCCGCTTCAAATCTCCGCCCCCGTGTCAACTAATCTCCATCCCCTTATGCTGTGTTGTACGCAGTGAAAGAAGTTATTTCCAGATATTTCTTCTTGTCCATTTAATCGCTACGCGGTAAAATAGTTCAGTATATAGTTAGGTCAAATTCAGTGACAGTTTTGTTTTAAGATTGATATTATATTATACGAAATATAAGTAACTTCAGGATCTCCATCTTTGTCAACTACTAAATTGTCAATTGAACTAAGATTTGTCTGCAGTTAAAGACGGACAAAAAGCATACTGTGAAACAACTCATGCCCAAAGTGACATAAATCACATGTGGATACTTAAAAGTTCGAAGGATTTATTTGAAAACCTTAAATCCCGTTCATTTTCTCAAATACATTCTCTAAAATCATTTGATTTTTCCACACTGTATACCACAATTCTTCACAATAAACTAAAATCACGAATCAAAAGTATCGTTTAAAAAGCACTCTATTTGTCCCTTTGTCGGGCAACGGATGGCAGTGTTTGTAAGAGTGTTTTGCCCAGTATGTTATGCTTTTTCACGACCCCGCATCCATGACATGACAGTGGATGCATGGATGTAGGATTGCTTAAAATTCAGCAAGTGAATTCCACTCAAACCGGTGCTGGGGGGCTCGTCTTGAACTTACTATGAGTTATAAGAGTGCATGTATTTTCTCTTTGTTGAAGGCCTCACGGTGACTTCAAGATGAAGAAAGCGTTGTTGCATTTGCTTTTTCTTACCATGTATTTATGTGGATTTTGTCCCATGCACATTTACTCCATATCCCTTTATATGTTATTTATATGTTATTAAAAAGAAATTGTTGTACAAGTTCATAAATCCACATTTAAAAAAAAAATAAAAGGAAAAGTATGCTGCGATGAAAAAAAGTGTCTGCATTGTGCTTAATTTTCTAATTGATAATATATTTGTCACATTTGGAGGTGATATACATCAACAACAAGTTGGCATACCAATGTGCACTAAATGTGCACCTCTTGTCGCAGATTGTCTGTATATTCTAACGAGACTGAATTTCTTCAGAGACTCGTAAAATATCAAAAAATAAAACATGTCAGATCCTTTAATGACCCTTTAATCTCACTTATAGAAACTTGTAATATCTAAATTAAACAAAATTTTGTGCGAAACTAAGGAGTATCTCCCTCTTGCAAAGCTCTGTCCATAGCTGATTTTGGCTTTTCTATTTAGATATTATTTGTAATTAGTTCTCTATCAACCTTTACACATATTTCGGTGCATTGATTTCCAAATAATTTGATTTAATCTGCACTGAAGAGACATAAGTAATTGAAATGCGCATACGCAGAATCCAAATTAACAGCAAATTAGGTATTTTGTTATTTATAGATATATTGATGCTGTTCTTTCCACCAATAATGAATCTTTTGCTAAATGGACCCCATTAATACATCCGCCAGAACTAGAGATAAAGGTAACGACAGAAACCACCTGATCTACATTTTGTCTTATTTATATCGCGAATTTGACGATAATGGTCATCTCAGTACTAAAATTTACGACAAAAAGGACGATCTTAATTTCAAAAGTAAGTGAGAACCGAACCGCCAATCAAAAGAACGAACAATCCATGGACAATGGCAACATCGGACACACTAAGAAACAAGGACATCACTTAAGTACGGGACAAAAAAGAAAAATGAAGACACACATACAGATGAACAACACGGATCCAATAAAAACCATGGGTGAGATCAGGTGTACCGGTAGAGTAAGCATCTCCTGCTTCTTATAAGACACCCGCCGTGTTGAACATGTCAAATTCGGTAGTAAAGTCAAATCCGATAGATGAAAAACAAACTTTAGTTGCAGAGGGAAAGATCTGTTGTCATCTGGGAAACAGATATCCCATAGCGATCCACAAGATCGATTCAAAACTATTAATTTCCCTAACAAGGACAGTAGTTTTCCAGCTTCTCCAGCTTACGGAACAACGGCAGTAGAATACCGAAGGAACAAAGGGGTGATATTCACAAAAATCGAAGTCCAAAGACAGGGCAAAAACGAGTGTGTGTTTCACATCAGATTTGTTTAGCAAGAGCTAGCACAAATTGTACAGACTTTTTCCATAAACAAAGACCGCCTTATTAATCAAGCCTTGAAAAATTCCGTTTCATACGTTCATTAAAAAAGATGCTTAATATGTAACAGTCCCTTGTGGGTAAATTTGAAGTTTCGGTCCGAACCTTTCTTCACTCAGTACTAGAATGGTCATTTCTTTTACGACCTGTCAATGGCAATTGCTATTGAGTTGCTACCGGACACTACCGCAATGGAAGGAGATGTTTGGCTGGCCATAAAACCGGTTTAACGCATCTTTTCTTTTGAAATGCTTGTACCAAGTCAGAACCATTGCGGTCGACAGTTTTGCCGGTTGTTTTGCACCTTATTTGTTTTTTTTTGTCTCATGGACTTTGGCTCTTGACCACCCTGTTCAGAAATTTGTTACTACCCCCATTTGTAGGAGTTAAAGATTATGTAAACGCAGCCTTTCACTCACAAACTTATTCCTATAGTAAAGTGGTTAGAAAACTAAGTTAATCGAAATTTCCCATTGAACAAATTGCATACTAAGAAGCATTTTTTCAGGCTCACCCTTTATTCTATTAATTGTTTAAAAATTACAAATATTTTAATTTAAAGGTAAATATCAATGGAGATTTGAGTTTCAATAGAGCGTTTGGTGGATACAGCTTATCGAAGTTTCCTATCGACCGAAACGCAATGGTTATTGCGGTCTACTTGGCAGATTTAGATACCTCTAAAGGCGGTGACATTTGGTATCGTGAAAGCAAAGACCCATCAATACTGCAGAAAGTATCGGCAGATATACAACACATTTATTCATGGCCGAGAAATTTCCATGCTACCTGGAGCTTTATTGCAACATGGAGTGATGTGTCTGCACACAGTGGTAATTCTAAGGTAAAAAGACTTACTTTTATTTACACGCATACCACGATTAAAAAGGACAAATTGACCTGTATCATAATCATACGTAAAAATATTTTATTTTGAAAAGATGTAATAAAGGGCGTCAAGCCCTTCTATATGTAGAGAGGTTGTTTTTAATGAAAGGACTTGATACACTGATCAAGAAATTCTGCCTGGTTTTTCTGTTGTTTCGTATGCTGTATACTGCAACTTAATTTTGATTTAGAAGATAGTTGAGAAGGTATGCAGAATAAAAATATTAAGTAGATAAAAAAGCAATATTTTTCACTGTACCACTTTTTGAATAAAACCTACCGTATTGATATCAAAATTTAGATAGCTTTATCTTCGTATCCAAAAATTACCAATGGGATAACATGTAGCAGACGACATTAGGAGTCATTGTAGGTTTTACAAAATTAAGTATGACGATCCTGATCTTATGAGATGCAACATTTACAGAATATTAATTGTGACATTCCTGAACTAATGAAATATGACATTTTCAAATTAATTGTGACCTTCACGAATTTATGAAGTGTGACTTTCCTCTTGACGCCCTTCCATAGGTTGTTCCTATTTTCATATTATCTATATTTGTTGTAAATTTTGTTTAAAACTAAAGAGTATCTTCCTCGTGCAAAGTTCTGTCCTTTGGCTTTTTATTTAGATCATACTGGTTATCAGTTTTTATCTATCATTATATTTAGGGTTCACTGAATAGACACAGGTTGTCGAAACTAAATTTACAGTAAATTCGGTATCATTATGAAAAAGAAAGGAAATGGGGTAAATGTCAAGGAGACAACATCCCATATCCAGGTTAAAACGACCCAAAACAAAGCATCTAGGTGTCACCGTACGGTCTTCAACACAGTGAGGAACCTCACACCATATAACAAGCCTTAAATGGCCCCAATAAGGTAAAAAAGTGAATAAACCACATCCAATAACCCAAATATCAAGAAACTAAAATTTTATTGTTTGTCTTTAATTGACTGTTTCTGTTCCGGAAAATAAAAATAGCATTTGAATAGACCATATCCGAACTGTGGTATCAGGATTTACCAGACCACTTTTCAACACGTTACAGTATTGAAAACGTCACGTCGCAAAGCCTACAACGTCATTAAACTGGTCACATGGGGCGGACATGTTTGTGACGTAGGGCGGACAAACAACAAGTGGTAAATCTAAAAACCAGAACTCGGATATGGCCTATTGTAAATTAGTGTAGGTATACTTGCAGTTTAAAATTTAGAACGTAAAAAAGAAACAGAGTATTTGCATTTCAGTTGTTGTCTTCTAAATTGTTTGAACTTTATGACAAGTTATCCATAGGACATTTTCGATACTATTTTGTATTCTTAGATATCTGTCAATTTTACATTTGCAACTAATGAGATATACACAAGAGATAGTTAAATTTTCAAACATTTTAAACGCAAGTTTTGCGGAATATTCGAAATATTTGAATTCAAAAAAGAGGATTAAAGAAATACCGTATGTCATTAGCTACAGACGAAGAATATGATTATTTTATGATTTTAGGAAGATACTTGACAAAGACATGACCATTCCTTTCTGATCATCCGAAACGACATCAGCCATGACAGCGTTTTTTTAACTAATCAGTGACTGATATCTAGAGAGTACAAAATATTTCTTAAACAGGTCTGAGAACGTCAACACTTTACAAAAATAAGGGAATTATAGGTCTTTAAACTTGATATTGTCATACGTAGAGAGTAAAGCTTTGAATGCTTATAATTGAAAATGAAATAAAAAGTTGAAAAACCAATGCACAGAGGTTTAAGCAACTTAAGCAAGAGTATGTTGCCCATAACTTGAGGTTATCACTACAGAAGTTTTACGGTCGACATCACGATCTTGTGGACCGCTATGGGATATCTGTTTCCCGGATGACAACAGATCTTTCTCTTTGCCACTACAGTTTGTTTTTTCTTCTACCGGATTTGACTTTACAACCGGAGTTGACATGTTCAACACGGCGGGTGTCTTATAAGAAGCAGGAGATGCTTACTCTACCGGTACACCTGATCTCACCCATGGTTTTTTTTATTGGGTCCGTGTTGTTCATTTTTGTATATATATATGTGCGTGTCTTCATTTTCTTTTCTGTGCTGTGCTCATATTATGCCTTTTTTCTTTGTTTTTCCGACGTTGCCATTGTCCTTGGATTGTTCTTTTTAGACTCGTGGTTGGGTTCTCACTTACTTTACTTTAACACTGCGAAACATTCTTGCTCATCTGACAAAAAATGGAATTCACTATGGGAATGTTGGTGAAATGGTTTTTGATGTCCTTTACATATAGAAGTTAAATTTGATCAAATAAACAATATTTACGGGTAACCATGCAGAATATTAAACCTTTTCAGCAAACTGCTGTTCTATAAAGGACAGCTAATTTGTATAGAAATAATAGTAAAAAATCAGTTTTTCGCCTTTTATTTACAAATAAGTTAGGTGACCACAAATTCATTCAGTCATCGGTTTTGTCAGAAGGATATGCAGCACAGAAACCCAAACTCTGAATTTGATTGAGCAAACCTAACGAAACTCTATTAAGAAAATGATTACTTATAAAAATAAATATTGATATTCAAAATATATACATACAGTACGTATATTGTCATAAGATCAAGATACAATGTAGTAAATAAATTCTGGAGGATTTGGGTATTTATATATATATATAAACGACATAATATTATTTGAAAGATGATAGGTTATATCTTAGTGTGGATTTTGATAGATCACGAACTGCTTTCAAAATACGTAATCTAAAATTAGAAATGCAATGTTCACCCATGTAAAAATACAGAGGCCACTAATGAATAATGTAGGGATAATTTGGAATGAAACATTGTTAAATTTAACGATTTTTTATTTATATAACAAGTATAAATGCTGTTTAGGCGTTTTTTACACGTGTCTTCCTAGCATTTTCATCAACATTTGAGTCGTAGTTATCAAATATACTGTCTTCACATCAATTGCTGACGAGTTGCTACCGGGCACTACCGCCACATGTAAAAAATTTCTTTTAAAATGCCTGTACAAAGTCATTACCATTGATGTTAACAATTTTTGCAGTGTTTTTTTTCATCTGTTTTTTTAAGCCTTTGGATTTCGGCTCTTGACAATTTTATTCGGTAATTTTGTTATTACCCTTATACATGTTAAGGGAGTACTAGTGTCAGAAATTTTGTAATTAGAATTAAAAATTCTGACCTTTTGTTTTGAAGAGCACTACTAAAGGAACAACTTGAGCAAAAAAATTTGAAAATCCATGTAGGAATTTTTGAGATAAAAGACGTCAAAATTTTGGTGGGAAACAGATCTCTTTAGACTTTTCCTTCAATTTGCACAAAATGTTTATAGGCCTTTAAATATATGAAATTATAATTGGAAGTTGATTAAATTTTATACACAGTCTATTTTATTTATTTTAAAGTGAATTATGACCAAGAAAATGTGATCCATGTGCAAAAACTTTTAGCACTGTTTAAATGGATAAAACCCAAGGATATAGAATGCTTCTGAAATCTGAGGCTCGTACTCCCTTAAGACAATTTTTAAAAAAAAAATTAATCAAATTAATGTCATCCAAGCAAGTCTCATATAATTGCATTAAACTCAATATAAGTTTTTCCCAGAGATATATTACTTATATTTGAATTCAACTGAAAACAGCACAAAAATTTTGTCGGACCTCTGAAGGGCTTTCTCTCTCGTATTTGAAGTAAAACGAACTATGAAAATAAGATTTGTCTTCATTCAAGCCTTGATGCGCACTTATTAAAGAATACTCAGCAAAAAGGTTCTTTAAACTTGTAATTTGTCTGAACTTTGAGTGCCTTTCTACCTCATATTCGCATTCAAGGGAATATTTGTTAGATGTTTTGAGGTCCGTAGAACTGGTTTAAACCATCATTTCTTTTGAATTATCTGTAAAAAGCAAGGAATACCGCGGTGTACAGTTTTTTGGTGTTTTTGCAACAACTTTGTTTTTTGTCCTTTGGATTTTGGCAATCTGTATTTGTTATTCTTTCTTTTACGTTTGTATATTTTACTGAACTCGGCATAAAAATTCTTTACCCTTTATTTTCATAAAACTCAGCTACATGTATTTGTTCTTCATTTGATCAATGTAGAAATTTTTTAGTTGGAGGAGAAAGTTTTAAATATATTTTTATTTTTCGACAGAAAGTACAATTAAAATTGATCTCTTTATCTAAATCAATGTGATGAAAGGTGAAAGAAGTTGATATCTGCAGTTTAAATCTATAAAAGCAAATTCAATATTAACCTTCAAATCTTTTATTTCCGACTAAGTGCTTTACCGCGTTTTCGACTATATTTACATTAAATATCATTGTATTGTTTATTTCACAGAGATTAACATTTCAATGTGTTCTGGTAACAGACGGCACGTACTCTTTTGTTATTGAACTATACAACAAAATTCAACTGGACAATGGAGTGGTAAGTAAAACATATTACTACAAATCTGTACGATTATTTATATATACATTGTATAATCATCTAACACACTATCGGCCAAGTGCGAATCGACGAGATCATCATTATAGTCAAGCAATATATGCGATTGTAGAAAAAATCATTGTTACTGTAATAAAAATTATTGATTTTAATACAGTAATAATTTCTTTATCGGGATCGCATCTATTATTTAGACTATAATAATGATCTCACCGATTAGCACTTGGCCGATAGTGTAACTGATATAATTTGAAAATGAACTGTTAATGTGCTGTATAAATAAGATAGCCAAGTTGCTCTTTTACGTATTTCTTTCGATAGTTAGCTTAAAGCATTGGTCCTAGTTTCATGAAACACATCTAGCTGTTGCCTGCACTACATAATATCGCTATGGTTTATCCAATTAACACGGTTATCTTGAAAGTTCAGTTGATTTTAAATGCAGTGCAATTAACAAATCGACAGACATGCATGTCGAGAGAAAGTATGTGGTATGCGTCTACTCTTTTTTACAGCGGGGTTCACCAGATATGGGGAGGCACTTGATAATGATGTCGATTTGATACACTGATAATTCGCTTCTATGAGCACATGAAAATCAGTGACTTTCGGATTAGTAAGAAACTAAAGAAAGTGAATGGAGCGTAGTAGTATCAGCATTTGCATTAATCCTGATGCGCATTTTTATGGCCCTCGCACATGAAATGGTATCACCCTGCCCGTGAATGTAAAATGATAATACACAGGGTTCCAACACTACCGGGAAAAACGGGAGAAAGTCGGGAATATGGATTTGGTCATTCCCGGTCGGGAGAAAACCTGAGAAAGATTTAAAATTTGGATCATCTGGGAAAAGGTTTTGAATTTCGTATCGGTCACGACTGTTAACAAACCATGTCTTGTTCCCTCGTAAAATGCATTTGTTGTTAAACTGGAAACCAGTAGAAAATATTTTTTGAGCTTAATTAAGGTAAAGGTATTTTATCTTTCAGTGAGCATATAACAGAAGAACGTCGAAGAAATAACACCACTAATTCAGTCCAATGTTAAATTTAACTAAATACCGAAGTTACATGTTTCAAACCTTGTAAAAACAAGATGGTGTAAACGAAAACATAGCGATTCGAAAATCGGAAAGGAGCTATAACTTCCATAAAAGGAAAGTCTGATTCAATATTTTTACGCAGAGGTGTTAACAACTACGGATTTTCCCATTTTTCTATGGATTTTCAAGTAAAAATATGCACTACGGATTCACATTGCAAATATACGGTTTATTCATAAAACAGGAAATAAAACATACTTATTTCTGATATTAGACAATCCTTGTTAAAGAAAAGCTTCCAATGGATAAACAATGTTCTTTAAAGCATACATTTGATATAGGTCTCAATCAAAACAATATTGCATTGCGCGTCCCCCAATCTATGCAGGGTAGTCAGGTCATAATGTAGAAAGCCTGAAGACAATGCATTCTAGACAAACTGTATATGATGTATAGAGACCCCTTCTATGTTTGTCGTGCCCGGTGTATATCCATAACGGAACCTTTACGAATAATGTTGCCGTTACGCGATCCTTCGGGAACCAGTAACGGACCCTTGGTAGATTTGTGAGGTAATTTGCAACACAGTTCTCTTTATTTGTTCGATTTAATGCCACATAATATGTTCTATAAAAGTAGATGAAGTGTCACGGAATTCTAGTATTGTTACATTTGCCATTTCTTCAAAATTTAGTGCATCAGTTGAAACACAAACGCTGCATTTTAAGAAACAGTTGAGATTTTTATTACATCAATATACTGAAAAGTCGTTATCGTCAGTAGTTAACTATGGGGAAAAGCCGTAGGTTTTCAAAAAACGTTTTTTGAAAACCTACGGCTTTTCCCCATAGTTAACTACTTACTTGCACCTTTGCACCTTTGTTTTTGTCCTCCTCAATTTGTCGC